>OX578152.1:31500614-31520614 GCA_951213105.1 Amaurobius ferox | reverse complement strand
GTTGTTCAGACAGTCTGTGGGACATATGGGAATGTAAATTAATAATATCACCCAATTAGTTTTGGATTGAACCCAGATTGAAAAAGTGAAATACACTGTACCCTCTGGGAACTAATATTTTTAACATTTTTAAGCAAAGTTGAAATTCACAAATTGCTTTGAAAAATTTTAAAAATATCCAAATTATCCCATAAAATTTATAAAATAAATTTGAGCAAAATATGTTTGGTAGATTTTAAAATAAAAATTTAAATAATAATGACACCCATATTATATGAAGAAATCATGTACCCCACTTGAAAATAAAATATTGCGTCCATCTTTTTTCCCAATGTAAAAATCGTGATTTTTAAAGTTCTTTTAAATTTATATTTAGTGTTGCATCCGTCCTAAATCAGCTTATATGTTGCATAATTTGTGACAGCAAAATGGTTCACAATGTTGGCCGATGTATAGGCGAATGATGGTGTATCAAGTGCCAGCCTATTTGTAATAAATATTGCATATTTGCACTGTATGCATTTTAACGTTTAAATTCAACTCTATGTTTTAAAAGTTTTCAGCATAATGAATTATATCCTAATGAAAAATAACTCAAATTTTGCTATTCTAAATCTGTAAAATGTAATGGTGATAAACATATTTCTCAAATTATACAGCTTGACACAAGATTAAAAGCTTGAAATTTAAATAGAGATACTTTTCAAATTATACAGTTTGGCACAAAATTATAAATTTTCATATAAAACTTGAACTTTCAATTTAGAAAATGGTCTCAACTTGAGGAAACTCCTAATTCAGTAATTGTAAGAGTCCATCAAAAGCAGGAGCGAAAAGAACATATTTTTCAAAATATGCAATTTGGCACGAAATTAAAACTTGTCATATAAAATTGGAAAGTATTATTTATAACTTATATAACAGTGGATAATGATAAATTGTAATAGAATCCACCACCAGCAGAAGGGAGATTGAGATATTTTTTAACTTATACAATTTGGAACAAAATTATAAATTTTCGTATAAAACTTGAACTTTCAATACAGAAAATGGTCACAATTTGAAGAAAATTCTAATTCAGCAATTGTAGGAATCCACCATTAGCAGTAGCAATGTGAACATATTTTCCAAAACATGCAACTCAGCACAAAATCAAAACTTGTCATATAAAAAAACTGGAAGATATTTATAACTTGAGGAAATATATAAAAGTAAATAATGGTAAATTGTAATGGAACCTGCCTCAAGCAAAAGGGAGTTAAATACTTTTCAAATTATAGAGATCATAAAATTAATTTTCATATAGAAGTTCAGCTTTCAATATAGAAAATGGTCACAACTTGAAGAAATTCCTAATTCAGTAATTGTATGAGTCCATCAAAAGCAGGAGCGAGAAGCACATATTGTTCAAAGTATGCAATTTGACACAAAATCAAAACTTATCATATAAAATTGCGAAGTATTTATAACTTGATTATAAATATAACAGTAGACAATGGTAAAATGTAGCAGAATCCGCTACAAGTATAAGGGAGATACAAGAAAAATTTCAAATTATATACACAGTTTGGCACAAAATTATAAATTTTCATTTTAAATTTGAACTTTCAATATAGAAAATGGTCACAATTTGAAGAAAATCTTAATTCGGTAATTGTATGAGTCCATCAAAAGCAGGAGCGAGAAAAACATATTTTTCAAAATATGCAATTCAGCACGAAATCAAAACTTGTCTCATATAAAACTGGAAAGTATTTATAACGAGTATAAATATAACAGTAGATAATGGTAAAATGTAGTAGAATCCGCCACAAGCAGAAGGGAGATGAAGATGCCAGAAGCATTGCAACAGAAAAGAACTGTTATACGACTTTTCGCTACTGTATGACCACTAGCTGATTTGTGAGCTTTGGCTATAAAGGTTCTTTCCGGCATTTTTGTCCAGAATAATCCGGACTCATCAGCATTGAAAACCTGATCAGAAGTGTAGGAGTTAGCTGCAATGATTTCAGCAAGTTTTGCCGGATATTGTTGTGCCGCATCCGAATCAGCAGATGCACTTTCACATTTCATTCTCAGATTATGTAAAGTATGTCTTTGTTTGAATCTCTCGAACCACCCATGGCTTGCAGAAAAAGATACCTTCTTTTCATCAGACGAAGTCGACGGTGACTGATTCTTAAGTGATTGATAAATCTTCAAAGCTTTATTTCTAACAGCATTGGTATCGATCGGGATTCGCTTTTGAGTTTGGTCTTCTATCCATATCATTAAGGCTTTTTCCATATTTTCCATTGTAACATCTCTAACATATGAAGTCGTACTCATACTGCTGCAGGTTCCAGCTTCTACACTTTTTCTAATGAAGTCTTCATTTTTTCTTATTGTCCTTATTGTGGCTTCATTCATGGAATAAAATTTAGCAACATCCGTTACTCTTTCTCTATTACGTACACGGTCTAGTATTTGAATTTTAGTTTCTAAAGAAATAACTTTTCTTTTCATTTAATTTTTCTTCAAATCCTTTGACATTATAGAACCTTAACAAATTTACGCAAACTATAAAGATGCAAAAAAAACTATAAGTGTTGAAAACTTACCAGTTCAAAAGATAAACGCACAATAATATAAGCTTTGCTGCTAAAATGTTTCTGCACTATGTACTTGCTTGAACCAGATAGCTTTACTGTTGTGAAATACATACGGGGATTTCCCTATACGGGGATTCCCCATTACGGGGATTACCCTAAATGTATATATTTTACAACATTGGGAATCCCCTGTTGTTTTCATCAGTGTTACCAAAAGAATAAAATTCAAAAATGTCATCAAATCTTTGTATAGGCGTATATGGAGCAGAATATACATTTTTATCAATTTTTTAAAATCTGTTAATTTATAAACTGTGTAAAAGCGAAATCGTGTAAAACAAGTGCCGTGTAAATTGGGGGATAAGTGTATTTTATAACACCGGGAATCCCCTGTTGTTTTCATCAGTGTTACCAAAGGAATAAAATTCAAGAATGTCATCAAATCTTTGTATAGGTGTATATGGAGCGGAATATTCCATTTTTATCAATTTTTTGAAATCTGTTAATTTATAAACCGTGTAAAAGCGAAATTGTGTAAAACAAGTGCTGTGTAAATCGGGGGATAAGTGTATTGTATTCATATAATCTATATATCTTAAACCAAAGCTATTTTATTTATATGCTGTTTCTGAGTATCAGTTGAACAGATTTTATAAAATTTTATTTTTATTTGAAAGCTGATGCTGTCTATATGAATCTAAACTCATTGGATTTTAAAAATAGTGGTTTGAAAATTAATGACATGATTTAATCATTAAAATATTTAAAATTAATGAGGCGATGATAGCATGATTGATATAATGATATTGTATAAACAGAATATTTATATTTTATTATAAATAGATTCAACTTTTACATTTCACTTTATAAAATTATTTGGTGAAATATTTTATATAGTATAATGTTATTTCCATTTATTTATTTTTATTTTACACCCTGATTTTTTTAAATTAATAATTTTAAAGCCGTGTTTTTTATTTTTTTTCCTTATATTGAAATTACTTATTGCCATGTTTTGACTTCAGCACTTATGTAAAACAGTTTGTCTTCATTTTCTACCAAACCCATTTTCACAATTATTTTTAATTATAAGCTGACAGTTTTATTACAGCATGTGTACGTCATTACATCATAGTGTATCAGTACATCATATGTACATAACTACAATTTAGTATGTTATTAGATCATGTGTACATCATTAGATCTTAGTGTATCATTATACCATGTGTACATCATTACATCTTAGTATCAACTTAGTGTACATCATTACATCTTAGTATCATCATCTTAGTGTGCATCATTACATCGTAGTAGTATAGTCATGTGTACATCATTGCCTCTTAGTGTGTTTATTATATCATGTGTACATCATTACATTACATCTTATGTAAATCAGTTTGTCTACCAAACCCATATTCACAATTATTGTTAAATAAAAATTGACAGAATGATATATATTAATAATTAATAAATGTAAATTATATTTTAATTGTTGAAAGCATTAATAGAGGATACCAACAATATTTGGTCTTAGTAGGTTTTAAATCAGCATTGAACAGCAGATTTACTATTAGTTAATGAATTTGGAAGCACATATTGAAATCATTTTCTTTTCATGGGTTAAAGGGTTCTAGTCCCTTTTTATCAACCTGAGACTTAAGTAACTTCTCCATATGTCCATTGTTAAACAAACTCCTATTTTAAATTGAATTTTTTCCCCCTTGATTTGGCTGTTTTTGATTATGCATTCCATCTGTAATAATTATTGTATTTAATGACTTTAATTTCCTACTCTTTCATTTGATAAGCTTAACACAGCTATTTCTAAGATTAAAACACAAAAGTTATTCAGTAAAGGAGTCACTAATTTAATTTAATTAATATATTAAATTTTTTGGATTCTTTAAAAATTGTCTACCCATAACTCTAAAATATTAATTATACCTAAATATTATATACCCTAAAATTCAAATAATTCAAATAAAATAATGTATATACCCTAAAATTTGCATTATTTACATATCCTAAAATTCAAATTATTTATATACCCAAAAATTCAGCATGCAATGTGAAGAATGCTAAACTTATGGAATTCCATTAAGTAAGTTTAGCTTTCTCACTGAAGTAAAGAAGAGTAAAAATATGCTTTTAATAATAACAATTATTTTTAAAGTAATATATGCATTTCACTGCCTATTATTTCATTAACTTTTGTGAATTCTTATCGATTTATCTCCATAAAATTTATCCTTGGGTTTCAGCCTCATAGTCGCAAGGTATCTGTAGTCTTAGTAGATCGACTCCTAGATCTGGCTGGACCTCTTAGCCAGTCCTACGAAACGATGTTGGACCAAGTGCTGAAAACATTTCCTCGTCTTCCCGGCCATGTGTTTGATATCAGCATTCCAATGAATGATTTGGCTGCATGTGAAAAGTATATGAATTTTAAAATTATTTTAAACATATCTGAATATTTTCTTGATTCTACATTTCCTCATAAGTGTCCCCATTTAATTAGGATTTCCATATTTTTCATTCAACCCAAATAGGACACTGAATAACATTAAATATTTAATGGTACAATGAGTTTTTAATGATATAATGAGTGGTGCAATGAGTTTTCAATGGTACAATGAGTGGTACAGTGAGTGGTACAATGAATATTTAATGGTACAATAAGTTGTGATGTACTTTTAATAATGAGCTTTTTTAATTATCCAAATCTTGGATTGTTTTATGAAAAATAAAATAGTTTCTATAGCTTGTGTTAATAAAAAATCTTATGTGTACAACACATGATTTCCCGTACAGATTAACAAATTTAGGTACTGTGCGAATACAACATATTAAAGCTTTCTTCCAATTTGATACTACTAAAAATCAATATTCTTTTTTCTTGTTACTGATTAAAATAAACATTCTAAATTTCAGGGAAATTGCTTGATTCTTTTTTGAGAGATATTATATTCCCTATGAAAAATATTTTATATTTTGAGAATGGCTTTCATGATAAATCCTAAAATAGTTTTAATTCATTTCTGGTTAATATTTACAAAGCAATTGCTTATTTGATAATTGTTAATTGTATATTTATTTTGTTTTTAAGGATTTTATCCATTTCAGATCTAAAATGTTGTTGAGACCCAGACCGTCCGACCTACCAGAAAGGTGTAAGGTAACTGTTTGGATGGCCGGGAAGTGCCACCCAATTTTGACCGGAACCCAGTAGGGGAGGCTTCCACAGGGACCGTACCCTCCTTCCCCTACCACCAATCTCTCGAAAAGATCTAAAATGTGCAATATCTCATAAACAGGAAATATTAATGCTTCTATAAATGATGCTAATTGATTTTAAATAAAACAATTACATTTAAAATAACATTTTCCTATATTTTTATTAACATTTTTAAGATTTTTGAAAAAAATGTTCAACTATTGAGGGTTACCCTTGGTCCCAAAAATCAATTGACCTCTTATGTGCATTTCTTAAAATACTCCTACCGAATTTAAATTGATTTGCTCAATTTATTTGTGAGATATCGCATTCCATGTGTAAAAGTAAAATGTCTAATATCTCTATATTTATTATATATATATTATTATATAATATATATAATAAATATATTATATAATAATATATATAATAAATATATATTATTTTTCTCATATTTTGAGAAAGGTCATGAAAACAATGGCTGTTTATTTCTGGTTAATAATATGTACAGTAAATTCACTTAAATAATAATAGTGAAACTATTTCTTTTTTTTTTAGTTTTGCTCCTTTTCAGATCAAATATTTACAATATCTTGCGAATGATGTTTGTTAGCACCCTATAAATAATGTTATTCACTTTTAAATTCAAAATCACTCATAAAATGGCTCTTTCAGTAACATATTGTAGCACAATTGTTGGTATAACAATTTTTTTTAATTTTCTAAACAAGTTTGAAAAATTGAAGTCTTTCTATCTAATTTCTCTGAAAATTAATAAGTCTCTGGCATTTATCAATTGAAATGATCATACAATATATCATTCAAATTGATCCCGTTTTGTTTGTTTCAATGTATATTGTGTCCAGAGACTCAAATCATTGAGATATGGTTGATTTGTATTTGGGGATGCTCAAAACGGGTAAATTTATCAAAATTAGAAAGTTAAATTTTTTAATACTTTCCCTTTAGATTTTCTATGTATTGTAGGAAAAGGGAAAGTGAGCACATTTCAAGTGTATAAAATGTAAAAATTGTATTGTTTTCTTTTAATTAAAAATTTTTATGGGAAAAAAAAGAAATTTAGCATTTGTGCTCATTACATTTAATAGCTTCTATTTTATCTAACTAGCAAAAATAAGCCATGTTTAACGGGGATTTAAATCAAGATGGTCCTGGTGAAGTTAGGGTGCTTGGTAAGCCAACTTATGGGCATGGAGTTAGAAAGAAGGAGATAAAACTCCTATGGATGAAACTCTTGAAAATGCCATAATGCTTTATATGATAATTATATCTAGGTGTTGCTAGTGTTAGTAAAGTAACTGTTACATTTAGTTGACACAACAGAAAGGCATAGTATTTAGTATGTGTAATTTTAATTGTTTTTAAATTAAAGGTTCCCTAATTATGAGTATAATTAACCAGTATTTTTTCATAGTTGTAGAATAGAGAACAGAATATAGGGAGATAAAAATAAATTGTAAGGTAAAACAATTTTGAATACTTAGGAATATTCTTTATTGTTTCAGTTCTACTTTGCATTGCGTTAGTTCTAATTAGCCGCTATTATTAGTTGACACAATAGAAAGACTTGATTATTTTTAAATTAAGGTTTCCCTAATTATGAGTATAATTAACCAATAGTTTTTCATGGTTGTAGGATAGAGTATAGAATATAGGGAGATAAAAATAAATTGGAAAGTAAAATAATTTTGAATACTTAGGAATATTCTTTATTGTTTCAGTTCTACTTCGCATTGCGTTACTAATTTATTTTTACAAAATGGACAATTTAAATAAATATTTTAGGCCTTTCGCCATAGTAATGCATACAATGCAGGGCTATGTATCTTATCCCAGCACCACCTGAATGATTGTCTCAAACGATATGGGCATTTTCTTAATATGAAGTTTTAACTCCTTATTTTTACCTCCATGCTTATGAGGTCACATTATTTATGCTGATGAAAATATGAAAATGATGCCAGATTTCTCATATTAAATATTATTTGAAAAATAATTTGACTGTAGTAGTTTGCAAATAAATTTACTGAGTACTTTTATCAGAATGTATTTTAAAACACTGGTAGTTTACAATCCATAAAAGCTATAAAATGGAATTAATGTTTACTAACTTAATCACTTACAAAATTAGGAAATAACATTGGGAGCTTTCATGTTCTATTTGTATAATAAAAACTATTGATTTTTTTTTCTATTTTAAAAGACCATTTTATTCAGGAAAATTAATTAATTGGAATTCAGTTTATTTCTGGCTCACATCATTTTTTTTTTTCTTTTTTCTATTAAATCTAGAAATGTGTGAAAATAGTTTTAGTTTGTCTCTGTGGAATTGGAATCATATTGGCAATACTTTATAAAAAAAAAAGCTGTTCTGATATATATTTTTTATTTCCATGGTAACAAGGCTATTTTTAGTAGTAGATGATAAAGCAGAAAAAGTAGTCTGTCAAAATACACTGTACTTGAAATATATTTTAGATACGTACAAAATAATCTTTATAAATTTCTTCTTTTTTTTTTCAGTTTTAGATTTTTATAGACAGCAAATTATTGTGCAAAGTAAAAGTCAGTAAGCCTGTTTCTAAATGTTGTTGTTTAGACCCAGACTACAGTGTCTAGAACTAATAGTGTGCCGACTGCTAATACCTCCCAATGCTGGGAGATGTTCCTGAAAAGCCGCCTCCGCCAGACGGCGTTGGTCTCAAATAAGCGGTCTAAAGCGGAGGAGATAACATTGAAACTAATGGGAATTTATTGCAAATAAAATGACCGATATCTTTCGAAATAAATGAAGAATTTTTGTGAAATTTGGTGTGATTATTGTAAGTGGTATACACAAAAAGTCATTTGATTTTCAGAGATTGAGCTAGGGATATATTCATATTTTTAAAATTTTATTTAACTTGATCTGGTGTTCATTCAAACCTTTGAGGTCCAAAATAATCAGGTTCATTTATCACAGTAATGTGAAATTCGTTCTGACGTTTCCTCTTGTGGTACATTTCAATTCTTTTGATTTTGAAGCTTATCGGGCTAGCCCGTCCTGGGTCTGCCACAGGACTTTACCTGGTTTTAGAAAATAACTCGAAAATCAGAGAACGTTGAAAATCTAAATTTAATATATCGTTTTCTTTTGGGGTGTATTTTAATTCTTTCAATTTTGAACCATACCGGGTTAGCCCGTCTTAGACCCGCCTTAAAAGCTCGCCCGTTTTCGCAGTATAACTCAAGAGCAGGTGTATCTCAAACTTCCAAGTTTAGAATATCCTTGCCATTTGCTGTATATTTTAATAAAAAATATTATATTAATATTATAAAATATTATATAATTATATATAATTAATATTATAAAAATATCTGTATATTTTGATAAAAAATCTTATCGGGCTAGCCCGTCCTGAACCCAACAAAAGGAATATATCGTTTTTTGAGAATAACTAAAAATTCGCAGCATCTATAATGTATAAATTTAATATGTCATTGTCCTTTGGGGTATATTACATTTCATCGCATTTCGAACCGTATCGGATTAGCCCGTCTTGGGCCCATCATAGAAATTTACTCGCTTTTAAAAAATAACTCGATCAATCGGAGTAGCTAAAAAATGTAAATTTATTATATCATTTCCATTTGGATGGATTTTAATTTAGATTTTGAACCTCGTTGGGCTAGCCCGTCTTGGATCCGTTGAAGAATGCATTCGTTTTTGAAAAAATAACTCGAGAACCGAAGTAGCTAAAAATTCCAAATTTAACATGTCGTTGGCTTTTGGGGTATATCTAAGTTTCTTTGCATTTGAACTTTATCGGGGTAGTCTGTCCTGGACCCGACATAGGAATAGACCCGTTTTTTAGAATACCTGGAAAATCGGAGAAACTAGAAAATATAAATTTAGTACATCCTTATCTTTTGTGGATTATTTTAATTCCTTTGTTTTTGAACCGTATCGGGTCAACCCGTTTTGGGCCCGCCTTAGAAATTCGCTTTTTTGGTGGAATAACTCTAAAGCCGGAGTATCAAAAAGTTTCTAGTTTTGAATGTCGTTGTCATTTGCGGTATGTCTAAGCTTATTGGATTTAAAACCTGATCGGGCTAGCCTGTCACGGTCCTAACAAAAATAATGTACTCATTTTTTAAAAATAACTCCAAAATTTTAGCAGCTAGAATATCTAAATTTAGTATATCATTGTTTTTTAGGGTATGTTTTATTTCTTTGGATTTTGAACCTTATCAGACTCGCCCATCTTGGGCCCGACATAGTGATGATGTATTCATTTTTTGAGAATAACTCGTAAATCGGAGCAGCTAAAAAATCTAAATTTAGTATATCAATTTCTTTTGGGGTTTATCATAATTTATAATTTGAACCTTATCGGACTAGCCCGTCTTGAGTCCGTCTTAGGAATGCGATCATTTTTGATGAATAACTCGAGAACCGGAGTAGCTAAAAATTTCAAGTTTAGCATGTTATTGTCTTTTGTGATACAATTCATTTTTTCGACTTTAAATTTCATTCAGCTAGCTCGTGCTGGGCCTGCCATAGGAATATACTCATTTTTTTAGAATAACCCGAAAACTGGAGCAGATAGAAAATCCAAATTTAGTATATTAATTCTTTTTCGGGTAGAATTTAATATTTTTGGCGTATATATAATTATAATTAGTGGCTTAGGCATGGGAGATAGGATGTGTGGTAAGAAACCTCATTTGCCGAACAATTACATTAGTTGTCAAACTTGTCCATATTTAAAAAAAAAAATGAATTTTGTACTATAAGCTCCATTCGATCATCGACCCCCTTTTTTCCTAGATGCATAGTTACATCCATATGCAAATGAGCTAAGAAGTGCGAAATTTGTCCACGGATGTTGGGTCGGTGCACTGGGAGTACGAGTGAAGGTTGTGGTTCTGTGTGATCTGACGATGAAGGTTTTATACCTTCGAAACTGGTCAATATTAGTATTTTGAGTTGTATTCTGCTTTTTACGAAGATAATTTTATTTCTTTAGCAGAAATTTGGAACTCACGTATTGATTTTGTTTACTTGAAATTGAAAATGTTCAATAATTTTTAAAAGTATTATATGAATAACTTGAACGAATGCTTTAAAAGCAAACTTTAGTTTTGCATTTTGATACATATTACCATGTAAACCTAAAAAGAGAATGTATTAGAATGTCTAGCAGATATTTTGTTTTATCTCATATGTTCGGCTACTAGGAAAAATGCCTGTCGGTGGCCTTGTGACTTTGGAAGAAAAACATGAAACACCATTGCCGCTTGAACATTAGAACAAGGTGGGGGCTGCCTACAAGCGCTGTCTCTTTGTACGGTGACAGATAGCGCTGATAGGAATTTTGATTGTGAGTGGACATGTAATCGACTGCTATTTTATTTCGACAGGCGTGTGTCTCTTTTACATACGTTTCCACAAATTGCCACATCTCTTACACGAACAATGCTCAAAAGATCCGCAAATCAGCATGGGCTCTGGAAATGGGTAGAACACCAGGAAAGGACATTTTGTACTGCCTTCAGGGTGGCCTCTAGATACAATAGGAAGTATCTCATTAGCACATTGGTCATCTGAGATCGAATCTATTTTTACTAAGAACCGCCACATGTACACTATTCTTATTCGTTCTAAGATTGGACAGGATGGACCCACTCAGAAGGAAATATTTTTCGAAACTATAAACAGCAAGCTTTCACTCATTTGATGTTTGACGTTGTAATTGATGTTGAAAATCTATATTTTTGTTTCTATATTTGGATTAAAAAGGGCTGTTTTTATAGCCATATTATATCAGTTTTCTAATAGATCTATCAACATATTTAATAGTTTTTATAGTCGATGAAGCATGTCCTCAAATTCTAAAAAGAAAGTGAATGACAGACACTGCTTCGTACCTGAATGTAAAACAGGTTACAAAAATTTCAGAGGCAAATATTCTCTATATAAAGCTCCTGACAATGATGAACTGAGAGCTAAATGGACAAAGTTAATTCCTCGTGCAGATAAAGTTCTAAACAAAAACTCTGTGGTTTGTGAGTTGCATTTTGCTAATGACGGGTTTTGCATTATTTAATTCTCTTGCATATAAGCATAGTCAAGATCCAGGATAAGGGAGGTCGACGATTGAATGTGGGTTTACACAAATCGGGTTAGCCCATTAAGGTTTTAAATGAGCTAAGATATACCGCAAATGACAACGACATTCTAAACTTAGAACTTTTAGATACTCCGATTATAGAGTTATTCCCCCCAAAAAGTGAATTTCTAAGGCGGGTCCAAAACGGGTTCGCTCGATACGGTTCAAAATCGAAGGAATTAAAATATTCCCCAAAAGATAAGGATGTACTAAATTTATATTTTCTAGCTGTCCCGATTTTTCAGTTATTCTAAAAAAACGGGTCCATTCCTATGTCGGGCCCATGACGGGCTAACTCCAATAAAGTTCAAATCCGAAGAAACTTAAATATACCACAAAAGCCAACGACATGTTAAACTGGAATTTTTAGCTATTGCGGTTCTCGAGTTATTCTTAAAAAACGAATGCATTCTTCAGCGGACCCAAAACAGGCTAGCCCGATGGGGGTTCAAAATCTAAGTTAAAATCCATCCAAAAGGAAATGATATACTAAATTTACATTTTTTAGTTACTCCGTTTGATTGAGTTATTCTTGAAAAGTGTGTAAATTTCTATGGCGGGCCAAGACGGGCTAGCGCGATAAGGTTCGAAATGCGATGAAATATAATATACCACAAAGGACAATGATATATTAAATTTAAACATTCTAGATGCTCCGAATTTTAAGTTATTCTCAAAATACGATATATACAATATATTCCTCTTGTTGAGCTCAGAACGGGCTAAATCGATAAGATTTTTAATCCAAAGAGTTAAAATATACAGCAAATGACAAGGATATGCTAAACTTCGAATTTTTAGATACACCTGTTCTCGAGTTATACTAAAAACAAGTAAAGTCCTATGGCGGGCCCAGGACAGGCTAGCCCGATAAGCTTCAAAATCAAAAGAACTGAAATGTACCACAAGAGAAAACGTCATACCGAATTTTACGTTACTGTGATGAATGAACTTGATTATTTTAGATCTCAAATGTTTGAACGACCACAGATAAAGTTAAATAAAACTTCAAAATACGAATATATCCCTAGCTCAATCTCTCTGAAAATCAAATGACTTTTTGTGTATACCATTTGCAATAATTACTCCAAATTTCACACAAATTCATCAATTATTTTCAAAGATATCGGTCATTTCATTTGCATTAAATTCCCATTAGTTTCAATGTTATCTCCTCCGCTTTAGACCGCTTATTCGAGATCAACGCCGTCTGGCGGAGGCGGTTTTTAGGGAACCTGTTTTTTGCCTCAGTCGGCACATTATTCCTTCTAGACACTGTACCCAGACCGTCCGACCTACCAGAAAGGTGTAAGGTAACTGTTTGGACGGCCAGGAAGTCTGTTTCTAAATGTAAATTAATTCACTCAAACTGCTGCAAACATAACTGTAAAGTAAAAACTTTTTGAAACATGCAGGATGCAATTAATTAGTAATGATATCAACTTATTTCTGAAGCAAAAAACAGCCTCTTTTTTCAGGTTAAAAAGACAGGAACCTCACCTGTAAAAACAATAAATTGATTTTTACACTCTTGATATATCATAAACCCTACCACATGAAATATTGTTTTTTTTTAACTTTTTGAAAACAAAATTTAATTTACCAATTTAAAAATTAAGAATTCATAATTCACCCTCTGTTTAATCTACTGAGGGGATTTTAAAATTTTTAACACAATTTAAGCATGATGCCCCACTATCAGGAAGATTACATTCATCTTGTCTTATAGTCTTGTCATAGATATTGTATGCTGCTTTAATAACTACATTTTTGAGTTTGAGTTATGAAATGTGCAATTAAGATAGTGTCTTTGCAGAGATATGTTCAAGAATTTTTCAAAACTATTTACAAATCAAGATATATATTTTTCACAAAATACCACATTTGTACATAATCTCATCAAAGTTAAAAATAAAAGTAATTTAGCATCTAGATATGATCTGGAAATTTGTCTTCCAAAGTCCTTAACTTTGTAGATGATAAGAAATGGCTCTAGCCAATTTTTTGTCTATATTTTAAAATTTATTAATTTTTTTTTATTTTCGAATATTTTGTACACATTCCCAGATCATTGCCTCCCACTTAAAAAAAATTGTAAGTTTTAACCCACAAATTAGCAATGTGTATGCGCCGGACATAACTATGTTAAATTTTGTACATTTTGGTAAGTTTTTTGTAAATAATAAAAAATTATTAATTTTTACCTACCAATAAAAAGAACTGCAAGTTTTTAGGCCAAGAATTAGCATTTTAAATCATGAGGCACATATTTACATAGTCAGGCAGAAATGAATATGATGTATATTTTATGTCATAATGTTCTTCGTAGTATTTGTAGGCCCTTTATTGTGTGGTAAAATACAACATACAGTAGAGTCCCGATAATGTGAGGTGTTTGTGACTGAAACCAACACCTACTAAGCAGAATCAATAAATATTAAGTACTGAAATTAAAAAGTATTATTAATGAGCTGAAAAATATATGTAACTGACACACATGTAACTGGTTTAATTTTTATTTTTTTTTTCAATAAAGAAATGAAATTACCAAATTAATCAATAGACAGTGTAAAATGAAAATGTAAATTCTAGAAAAATCATGAAGACTATTATTTTTCTTTGCAACTCATTTTAGCTTAAATACAAAGTTAAACATCTAATACATTTTTTTTTCAGTTCTGTATTGAAGAGTATATTCGTAAGAAAGAATCTCAGTGACCAGAAATCAGTAATCAGCTATTTATGATCTTTAAATGTTGTTCTACTTTATTTCTAAAAGCATACTGATGGAAAAGGGATTGTCTTTTAAAAGACCTTGAATTAATTGAAACTTGATTTATCTGGACTTAGATTTATAAAAAAATTTCAAACTGCTGTCTAAAATGATTTGAAGTATAAACCTTTGTTATATATATATATAACATAAGCAGTTGATTGAAAGTAGCAACTACAAAATATAACATCTTGCCTGTGGTAGTGTGATTGCTCTGTCTTTATATCCTGAAGAAGAAGTCTGCTTTTTACCCTTAGTACTAACAAGGTTTTTTTTTTTTTTAATTTTAGATGAACTTTGATAAAAAAAATTTTTTACTCTTCTGTACTTGATATTTATTTTTTTTTCTTTCTTACATTATTCAAATATTTCAATATGAAAATGTTTATTTCACAGTGAATCAGTTTTTGGAAGGCCTTTATTAGCTCCTGGCTGTCTGGCTCATAAAAATTCTCCCGAAGAACTGACTGCATACTATGCTATTTTGGAAAAACGTCCCCGAGTAAGTAAAAATTTCTGTTCATATGATAGTTCATATTGGCTTTGAAGAAGCATATTGAAAATGAGTTAAACTCAGCATTGATGTGTATGTCGCTCTATCTGAAAATGTACATAATTTAATTACCTTAACATCCTGCATATAATCCACAGATTAAGAAAAGAAAATTTCAAATTTTTAAAGTGTGGATTATAAGGTCGCTGCAGACTATCTGCAGCACTTTTTTTTTTCGAGTAGAAGAAACAATGATTGTGAAAATATAAAATATAAAAAAGTATATGTATATAAAAGCATTGTACATACAAAATTAAATATTTTTTGATAAAATTTATTCATCTGAAATAACAATCTTTAATTTAACATTGTCATTATATTATTTATTCAAGGTAAATTTCATCTACTTTTGTATAGATGTATAAGAAAATAAACAATCGAGCATGTTGATTTTATCTATGGATTATATGGCCCTGCAGATTATGTGATGCTGCAGATTAAACGAAGTATTTCTTTTTTTTTTTTCTCTTTGAAAAATAAGCACATGGATTATACAACGCCATGGATCATGCACAGAAAACTATGGTGAATGACATAATAGTAAGTTTATATCTGCAAATACTTAGCAAGTAAAATCAAATTTGACTGTGTAATAAATTTGTTAGGAAGAACTTTTTTACATAGGTTTATTTAGGTTGATTTCTCTGTTTCTTTGGGTCAAATATTGAAATCAATTTTTGACCCACTTTCACCAAGCTGATTTTCTCGAAATTTCACACACATACATATTTGTGATACAATATTTCATCAAATTTGAGTTGATCCCCTCCCCCCCCTGGATTCTGACATCCCCACCCAGGTTCATGCCCACAAAAATTCCTTTGTTTTAATATTGTTAAAAAGAGTCCAAAATGCAGCTTCACTTCTCTCCCTCTCGCTATTATATATACTATATCAAAGAGAAAAGTTTTAACATGAGATATTGCTCATGGCGAGTTATGAATTAATGTTTTATAAATAAAGAACCTCTATAAATTTATCATTAAAACATGTTTGATTTGATGTCGGATGATGTCTGATAAAAAAATTGATTGCAAAGACTAAAGAGTGTAAAATAAAATACATATAAAAAAACTTTTGAAGTTGTACGGTTTTAGTAAAATACACTAAAAAGTAAAAAATAATTTTTAGCTATCACAATATTCTTGGTCATATGTGACAACAAATAAAATCGTGGGTGCCCATAAAAGAATTGTATTTAAACATTAACAGAGTTTTAAGAAATAATAGAAGTGATAATATAAAAATGACATATATAAACATGATTACATTCAATTCTTTTAAATTTCTCTTTGACATTTTTGATTTAAAAGTCTGTCAGCATATTTATATTTGCATAAATAGTTCAAAAATATATGTATATATAAATATGCTGATAACTGCTTAAATCAATTTCATTTCAAAAGATATTCAGTATTACTCTTTACTAAATAATATTCAGTCCCAACCAATATAGTTCTTTTTTGGGTGACCCATGATTTTATTTTTAGTCATATATGACCAAGAATACTGTGATAGCTAAAAATTATTTATTATTTTTTAGTGTATTTTACTAAAACCTTGTAACGTAATTCTTTTTTTATATATATTTTATTTCAAAAATGAAACTTGCTAAATAAATATATTTTTTACAAAAAATCTAATGAAACATTATTAAATGATAATGATGTTTATAAAAAAGGAGGATTACGTTTTAAAGAAAAGGAAATAATTTTAAAGCTATATATATATTTGAAGTATTTTTAAATATTAAAAAATGAAGTAAAAAAAAAGAGTCACCACAGTAAAAATGCTCAAGCCAGAAAATGTGAAGAAATGCTATACATTTTTGAATTTCTATAAAGTAAAAAAATTACGATATTTATTTATATTGTGATAATTAAAGCTTGAACAGTCAAAAAATGCAGTTGACGTACGTGATTGGGTTAAAGTCGATATTATCTTTTAGAATTAATTTATTTTATCAACAATTAATCTTTTGCTGAATTTTAGAAATTTATAATTAAAAATATCCCATAAAAACTAGTTAGCATTTAATTTTCGAATTATTATGAGACCCTGGATTTTATGAAATAACAATTGGTTAAATTGTTTGTCAATTGATCTTGACAAATCTCAAGCTCAACTGATTTCTGTCCCACTTTTTGGTTCAGGAAAAAGGTCACATTAAGCAACTGATACCCATATTATTTTCAAATCTAATAAATTTACATAGATATTTTATTAAACAGTATTTATTGAATATTTTATTATACTTTAAAGGCATATTTACAATTTTTTTTTTTATTATTACTGTAGGAAGCCTTAATAGAAATCAACCGTCTAATTGCTGAGGCTGCTTCTAGTGAAGAAATAAATATTGACTTGAATGTACGCTTAACACCTGACACTCTGAAAAAAAGAATTTTAGCTTTTAAGTAAGTTTACATAATGTTTTACAATTTTATGTTAGTTTTTTTTATGCATTTTTGTTTAAAAGATTTTTGTATGTAATCATCTATACAAATGCAACAGGATTTAAAATAAGGCAACATTTCTTTTTATTATTATTATTATTATTTTTTTATGCACATAGAATGAATGTAGCGATAGATATTGGTATAATAAAAATAATAATAATAATAATAAATTGTGTTAGAGAAATATTGTTTTAAAAATTGCTGATTTTCTGGGAAATATATTGCAAATATATATATATTTTCACATATACTAGTTTCAAGTTGGGGGAGGGGCATTTATATGCAGGTTTTAGATTTTTTCTATTTTCTTGATCAAAGTGAGGGGAAAAGTCAACTTATACATGAGTGCATATGAAAGTTTTACCAATTTTCTAAAACCAAAATTAAAAAAAAAAATCAAACAACTGTTATAGGAAGTATACAATTTTTTTTTAGATTGTAATTTTAGAGGATTAGTGCATGAAATAGACATTAAAGGAAATTAAAGGCGAAATTAAAGGAAATTTGAAATTAAAGGAAAACTGGATTTAAATAGTTAATATATATTCCAGGGGCAATAGCAGTTTAAAACAAAAAGTCACATTTAATGCTAGATTAATTTATGTATTTCTGTCATAAAGCTGTAATATCTTAAAAGCTAATTGAAGAAGAGGCATTGCTAACATAGATTCAATTTTCATGCATACACTTGCATTTATAAGCATTAAAATAAGTTAGGCAAAAGAACCTAAATTTCATCCTTCTGTCTCTTTGTGTTCTCTAGCCTTTGTAAGCATGTATGGTTGGTATGAAAACAACAGACAGTAGAGCATATAAAGTCAGGTTATTTTAGTTTTATTTGAGAGTGTGTTAAATATGTCATTTACTACAAAGATTATTTTTTCCCCATATGCTAAGTCATGTAATCTATAGCTTTGTATTTTGTTAATATAAAAGTATGCATAATTTTTTGTTGTTGTTGCTGTTGTTTATTTAAATTGTCCCACATTAGTTTATGTGTGTGGTATAAGTTATGTTTATGTGCTAGTTAAGTCATTAGATTAAGTTATTAATGCTGTCATAAACATTTGCTAACGAGGTAGCAAATGTTTTAAATTTCATCGCCTTGATCTCTCACAATTTTCCAGACCCTCCATTATTTCCAAACTGGTTTCCAGATGATGACTGACAAAAATAAAATAGGGAGGTTACACAAAAAACTATTAATATAAAAAAATCCAAGGAATGGGTTATAAATTTGCAACTCTTTTTTTAATAGAACTGAATCTGTTATATTGTATTTCAAGTTCTTTAAATTATAAAGGTATATAAAAAAAATTAATTACTTTATATTTTGAATACTATATTTAAATTCATTCAAGACAGCAATTCATTTTAATAAAAATTATAAGGTGAAATGAAATTAGGAATACTCTTTTAATTGCATTCTCTAAGAGCTTTGGGTTTTGGTTTGATTTAGAGATAATATTGTATATTTAACTTTCGTTGATACACTGCTAACTAGATTAATAGTTATGGAATTTATGTGCTAATTTTCAAGTTAATTTCCATTTACCTGAAGAGAATTTATCTTTGTTGAGGAGCGGAGCACCAGGTACTAAAATATGACTGAAATATGAAATCCCCCACCTTATACATATACCAATTGATTTCATGTTAATAATGTAATCTTTGATTAATTTTATTTAATCTATCACATCACAGAATTAGCCTTTTCACCAAATTTTAAGTTTATTATACGCTAGATTTTGTAAAATGACATTATATTTTATTTATTTATTTATTGTTTATATATTTTAGGGACTGTACTAATAGTTATAAATGAAAGCAAGAAAAGATTGTAAATTAGCTTTTAATAACTAAGAAGACCAGATACTCTACACGCGTTGTAACAGCCATCATTGCAAATGATATCAACAACAATAGGGTGTTGCCAAACTACAAAAACAAATACAAGTGTTGCCACAAGACCAACAGGAAATAATATCACATTCACCCCTCCTTTTATTTTGTCTATGAGTCTCTGACATAGTCCTTTAGGTAGGCAGGAGGTTGTCTGTGACGACTTGGATGCAAGGGTAGAGAGTAGGAGTCATTTTTGGTCATGCCTCCTGGAGGCGATAAGCCAGAGCGTATACCGATTCAACAATTTCAGAAGTAATCTCTCATGCCACACGCCAAACGTCGCTTTATCGCCAGTTCTGGTTTATTCTCGCTACACGTGCAATTGGAGGGGA
>OX578152.1:31393114-31495614 GCA_951213105.1 Amaurobius ferox | reverse complement strand
GCTGCTAAGGTGGCATTTGCCACATCTTTTTTCAATAGGTTAAATGCCGCAATTGCATCGTTAGTGAGTGGAAACTGTTTCTTTCCTAGCAGCGGACGTATCTTTTCTGAAAAACTGGTAATCCACCGACAGTAATGGGCAAACATCCCTAAAACCCTCTGTAATGCGGCGGAGTCTCTGGGGACCGGCATATCAAGCAAGGGTTTTAGCCGTTCTGGATCAGGTTTGATTGTTCCGTCGCAAATTATATATCCCAGTGACCGGACTACATTCGTCGAGTAAGTGCACTTTTCTTCATTTAACGTCAGATTGAACTTTTTCACAGCCGACAAGAATTTTGCAAGATTATCGTCATGTTCCTGCTGATCTTTCCCACAAACAGTCACATCATCCAGGAACGGGTAAGTCAGTTTAAGTCCCTCATCTTCTATCACTGTATCGATTTCTCGTTGAAAACATGCTACTCCGTTTGTGACCCCGAATGGGACGCGCAAGAATTGGTACAGTTTACCGCCTACCTCGAAAGCTGTGTAATGCTTTTCACTGTCCAGAATAGGGATTTGATGGTAGGCACTTTGGAGATCAATTTGGCTAAACACTTTATTTTTTTAAATTTTTGCAATAACCTCTTCAATTTTGGGGAGAGGGTAGGCGTCGAGTAACATATATTTGTTAATGGTCTGAGAGTAGTCTACCACCATCCTGGGTTTGTGATTTTCACCTCTGGTCACAAACGCTTGAGCTCTCCACGGTGAATTGCTCGGCTCAATGACTCCTTCCTGGAGGAGTTTCTGAATTTCCGAAGCCATAAATTCATTGTCTTCGTCAGTGTGTCGTCTTGACTTAGTCACTACCGGCCTACAATCAGGATTTAGGTTTGCGAATAACGAGACGGGAGGCACTTGTGCCACAGCCAAGGAACAAATTGTTAAAGGGGGTCTATTGCCATTAAATCCAATTTCTACAGATGAATGTCCTTGCAAAATATCATGGCCTATCAAAACATCACTACAGAGATCTTTCATAATTAATAGTTCCGCATCTTGATAGAGGAATTGCTCAATTCTTAAGTTTACTGTGCAGCAGCCTACCACTTTGGCAACTATGGAAGAATTTGCCATGGCTATTCTGCCCACATATGGTTTCATTTTTATTTTACATTTAGCTAGGTGTTTTTCATTTAGGAAACTTAAGGAACTTCCGGTGTCGATAAGTGCACTAAGTTGTATATTGTTCACAGTTGCTTTCACTATTGATTTCTGAAGACAATGAAGGGCTCCCGAAATGGCGGCGAGTGTATTAGAAGATGCCGCCACATTCGGGGAATTCCTAATTTCCTTGGACTTGCATACACGCTGATAGTGTCCCTTTTTTCCACACCTTCTGCACGTGGCGTCTCTGGCAGGGCATTTGGTTCTGGGATATACCTCTTGTCCACAGAAAAAACATTTTTGGGACCTGACGGAGGTGTAAACCTCTGACGTGGTCGGGGCTTCTTCTGAAGAATGGTCTTCCACAGCGGCAGTTGTTGCCGGATTCGGATTCCCCAAATATGAGGCCGCGTGCACTTCGGCCAATTCGAGAGCTTTTGCTTGATCAACAGCTTGATCGAGAGTCATTGACGTATTTTCTAGGAGACGTTGGCGGATGCGCGCACATCTTAATCCTCGAATGAAGACGTCTCTAATATATTCTTTGCGGTATTCTTCAGCCTTAACGTCCGAAAACTCACAGTCCTTGCTTAGCTGATTTAAGCTTTGTAGGTATTCTCCCACCATTTCTCCCGTTTGTTGGTGTTGCGTCGACAAACAATGTCTAGCAAAAATGACGTTTCGTTTCTTCACGAAGAGGGAATCAAGAGTCGATATGGCTTGCGTATAGGTTGTACAGTCATTTATGAACTTATAGACATCAGCTCTCACGTAGTTGCATAGTAATGGTAATTTATTTTCATCCGAAATGCTTGGTATCTTTTCCAGGAAGTTACTGAAAGTTCGTTTCCAATGGCGCCATTTTGCTTCGGCGTTCGCACACGCGGGATCCGTATTAAACCTTTCTGGTTTTAGAAATTGTTCCATATTATTTTGTAAAAACGATCAAGATACAAAAACTTTCTTAGTTATTAAAATTGTACTAATAGTTATAAATGAAAGCAAGAAAAGATTGTAAATTAGCTTTTAATAACTAAGAAGACCAGATACTCTACACGCGTTGTAACAGCCATCATTGCAAATGATATCAACAACATTAGGGTGTTGCCAAACTACAAAAACAAATACAAGTGTTGCCACAAGACCAACAGGAAATAATATCACAGGGACAAACCAAATCTAATAGCTAAATATAATGGACTGTTGCAGCTGTCTTTGGCAGTAGTGCAGTCTTTGGAACATTTATCCCAAAACCCTGTGGATCAGTTATCTGCTACTGAGAAAGCTCTAATACAGTACTTGACATCATCTACCGAAGAAGTGCTGAGCAACATTATGCAGATGCTTTCTGAGCGAGAGGAAGTGTGAGTAAATAATTCTTTATTTTTTAAACTGTAAATAGAATAATCACCCATATATGCAGATAAGTAGTTCCATAAAATTCAGTTGTAAATTTAAACTGCATTTTAAATGAAAAGAATTGCAGCAGATTTACATAGCATATATATTTTTTCTTAAATTTTGGCTTAAGCTGGATATTATTATCAGTTTAACTGGATATTATTATCAGTTTAGTCTCTTCTTACTCTTTTTCATGTTCAGATTTAGTCTGTTCAGTTTTTTTCCCCATAGGATCCCATTTTAGCAAAATAATTCTTTGTGAAATAATCAAAAGAGCAAGTCGGAAAATTTTGATTAATACACTATTGCTATTGATTATGCACTCCAAAATTTTGATTAATACACTATTATGTATAGAAATTATTTTTTAATTAATCAAATGCTTTTGTATTTATATTTTATGAATTACACATTTTAGATAGTTGATCAATCTGATGCGGAAGTTCGTTGCTAGAACATCTATTTTTTTTTTTATAAAATGCTCTCTTTTCAATTTTGTGAAAGGTCCATTTTTCACAATTGTAATTTTTTGCAGGTTTTTATCATTCTTGGAACTTTGCACTTTTATCACTCTTGGAACTTTGCAAACACTCTTTTATGATTATAATTTTAAGGTTTTGGGGTAAGATAGAAATTAATTTTTGCTAACGTCATTCACCATTACATCAAATACAGTAAAAAATTTGTATTTACAAAATGTGCATTATAGCAGAAATGACATTGAATAATTTCAAATGAAAACTAATTCTAAATTGCCTCATTTCTGTCTTCTGTATATATAGCCTTTTCTTAGTTGCTTCTAAATATTCTAAAGAATAAAATACATTGACTTTTTTTTTTTATCATTTGATTTTTTTCTAGTTGTTCAGTGTTTTTTCTTTTGCATTTTTATATCCCTCAAAAGTTCTGAATTTACAAAATTAATTAATCTATATTATACTTGGAATTTTTTCTTTTAATTTTTTCTATTAATGTGTTTGTGAGATAACATTTTTACTAGTTATTTTTATATCTTTTACCAACTACAAAATGGAAGAAATCTTAATATTTCTGTCCTTCATATACATGTTATATGGATGTAGCAGCATTGGAAATGAGACAGCCATGCAAGTAAGTAAAGCTTTTGATCCAAAAAGTGTATCATTTAAATAATCTTATGATACTTTTTTTCTCATACAAGTTTCATTTCACATACTTTAATTTTGGCTCTTCAACGATCTGCTGGTATTTTCTTCCTGTAAATATATTCTTTATCTAAAAGCATTTTAGAGTTTTATATTGCAAAATATTGCTAAGAATAGTCCATAAATATTCTGTGCCTTCATATTGGAATTTAATTACTCACAAATCACATTTTGTATCAGTTTTAAACCTGTTTTGTTTTTGCTTTGTATCATAATTTTTGTTATACTTTTTAAATCCATTTGTTTTATACAATCTGAGTTTATTTTATGTAGTTATGTGTATATTTTTTTAAGTTATATTTTAAGTCTTTCCTCTGTAATTGTGTATATTGCATTCTTATTCAGCTGTATTATACTCAATTTTATTCTTTGCCTGTTATTTTTTTTCTATGTTAAATTTAGTAGTTTTATGTATAGAATATTTTGTATTCCTGCTGTGTTATCTGTTTTGCAATTTATCTTTTGTTTGTAATCCTCCTTGCTGTATTCTTTTCTCTATGTATTCCCATTGTTTTATCCACAAGTGGGGTTCTTTTGCCAATTTAAGCAAAACTGTGCTACTCTAGTGTCATTTATTCATTGATTTTTATATTATAATATAATTTAGCCGTTTCCAACCTTGATCTATTTGAGTACTCCCTGGCTGAACAATTCTGCACCCTGTGTTATATTACAATTACCATAGATTATATTCTAATGATACTCCCCTACCTAAATTTAGGTCCTTCTGAACGAATGGATAGCACCGGGATAAGGTGGGGGATCGCATGTTGTAATCCCATATTTGATCCTCATCAACACCCGAAATTATCTCTGTACACGAAGTATGGGTATAATAAATCTGTAAGTTGGAAATTCCATCCAAGAGGTTATAGGCTAAAGGAAGGATGGTATGGTCCCTATAGTTGCTACCCCTATTCAGTGTTTCTTTCAGGCATACCTCCGGAGGGAGGAATAATTCGCCCCCCTCCTCCCCCCCTCCCTGGAAGACATTTTATGTTAACCTAGTTTCTATTTATGTGACACAGTATTTGGATGTATTTATATAAAGCAAATAGAAAACTTGCCCCCCTAAAATGTCATTTGCTCCCCACCCGCCACCCCGCCTGGCCAAAAAGTCATGAAAGAAACACTGCCCCTATTGGGTGCCTGTCTAAATTGGTTAGCACTTTCTTGGCCATCCGAACAAATACCTTACATCTTCGGGTAGGTCGGATGGTTTGGGTAGAAAGAAAGAATGAATTGATAAACTTTTCATATTCCAAATGTTTTTGTTTATATCCTCCTTTTCTATTTTTGTGCTTTTCTTCATTTTCAAGTTGACATGGGACTTAGGGCTTATCCAACCTGTTTTTTTTTTACTTTCCCTACCACATATGATAATGCATAACAAAGTATTGGAATGTAACTTCTTAACAAAATTACACTTTTGAGGCCCTCTAGAACACGAATGCACCATTTTTAACATGATGTCTGCCTTTGTGTTTGTATGTGCAATATATATGTGTACACTCTAGTTCAAGAACTTTCTGACAAAATTTCATGAAATTTGGTAAATCTCTCACTTATAGGCTGCTCTGGTGCTGATTAGATTTTGGCATGATTGGGGAAATTAGAACTGGCTTTTATTTTAAAATGGCCCTTTAAAATCCACAAAATTTAAAATTAAAGACTAAATATGTTTAAATGTATTCATTAAATATTTGTTTTATATGTAGCTTTTGATGGCTAAATTGTTAAAATCAATCTCAATTATCCTGAATAAACCTTTCTTCAGATATTTCAGTCTTTTGCTACTTGGTGCCATTTGAAAGTGTAATACATTGCCAAATGAAATAATAGATTATTTTATAACAACAAATTTGACATAAGTTTTCCATCCTATACATTATTTTGATTGATAAAATTTAAATTGATGCATAATGGAATACATGAAAAAAAATAATAAGTCTAGAGAAAGTCATGTGCTCCCTATATCAGGTATCTCCCTATATCATGTGCTCCCTATATCTGTGGATATGAGGCTGCCACTTCTAGTTCGTGGTTAAGACTCTATTTCTAAAGCGTGAAAGAATATGTAAACTTTATCTCTCCCCCCCTCATTTATGCGACCTCTTTCTCCATTTTACAAATTAGGATCTCAACAGAGGAAGTTTAGTTAGTGTGTGAAGTTAATTTTATTTTTATTTAATTATTTTTAGAATGTAAAATAACTTTGAAAATCTTTGTATATGAAAATTTGAAGCTGCAATCCCATCCTTATTTATGTTTGAGAATTCCTGTTGTAGCCCCCCCCCCCCCCCCCCACACACACACACAGACATCCCTCCTCCAAGTACACTTGGTTTTTCGATTTTTTTTTTTTTTTTTTTTATTTGATTAGAATTCACTTTTGTATTTTCCTTGATTTTTCCTTCAAAAAAAGGATTATCTGAATTCTGCAAAAATCCCGCTAATCATTCTGTCTGCTTCATTCTTAGGCTTTTTCTCTTTATTTTTCTATCTTCACAATATTCTAATTTTTATCCAATATGTATCACACTTTATATACTAAAGGAGCTTGAGTAGCTCAAATAGGAAGTTAGATTTAGTGTTATGTGACTGTCACATTCAAATTGTACATGTTCTTTTTAAAAATTCCTCATGTGTATCCAATTTGCATATACTTTTATATATTAAATTTATTCAATATGAGAAACGAAAAAATAAAAGTAGATTTTATGTCCAGTGACTGCATTCTATAAAACTGTGCTTTTTACTTGATAAAATTCAAATTTATGTTAGGTTCATAACAACATTGGTATGCTACAACAAAAACAAAATTGTAGATGTCGAGATGCAGGGGAAGTCCGAAAAATAATGTTTCATCACCCACTTGTTTTTCCTTTTAATTGATTCTATTTTAATTCATTTTAAACTTGTATTTATATTCTCAATAATGTATCTTAGTTATCTAATTTTGGGATACTTATGTGACTGCTTAAATTAATCAATTTTGATTTGCACAAGTAAAAGAAAGCTGGATTATAATATCATCTCTGTATTTTTAAAATAGGCAACTTTGATGGAAACTTTCTTTCAAGAAGATTTAAGTGAGTTGCTGGCATTATTTGGTATGTATTTTTCATTTTGATTTGTTAATACTGTAATAGTATAAAAAAGGTTGTTGCCCCCCCCCCTCCCTCCTTAAATTTTTGACATTACTGAAACATAAATAATATAAATCTGGAAAATTAAGTTGAAGATATTTACTCTTTAACAATGTCTTCAAAATGATTGTTTAATATATATATATATATATATATATATATATATATATATATATATATATTAATTGTAAAATGGATTATTAACTAATACCAAGAAATTAATGACAAAACAATAAAATAACCAAAACAGTTAAAACATGGCAACCATGCTGAAAAGAAATGTATAGCATTAGGTTTAAGTTGGAAGTTAATTCTTATTAGATGCCTCCTCAAGCCTGAGCATCCAATCTAAATTAACCCAAACCCAAATAAAGGCTTATTTTGAATATGGCAATAGTTCGTTATTATAAATACCATAACCCAGACTACAAGCCTAAATAGTTAATATATATATATATACAGGGATGTATCTAGAGAAATGTGAGTGGTGGTTGATTTCCAAAACAATTATAATTGAGAATATAAAATTTCGAAACAAGCTTCACGTTAATTCGCACACATAAACAGTATTAGTATTGTATACTTTTATATTAAAGAAAAACATTTGGTAAAATTGAATATAACTTTTTTTAAATGTAATTATAATATGTATATTTTTTTGGATCAGTGGTGGTCGGCAATTGAGTGGTGGTCGGAAATTCTGAGTGGTGGAAACCCCGACTACCACCGACCACTGTAGATACATCCCTGTATATATATATATATATATATATATATATATATATATATATATATATATATTCAATTTCTCTAAAATGATAAAATAAGAAAAATCTGTAAAATAAACCACAGTAGAATGTAACTTTACTGTATATAATTCTAAATTGCTTTTAGAGTACTCCAATACTTAATAATTCTAAAATCTGTAATTATATAAATTGAGTTATTAGATATATTATTCCAATTGTGTTTAAAAAATATTGTTATTTTCTGATTAAAATATTTATACTAAAAGTGAAATTATGCATTTCATTTCTTTTTCAGTGGATGGAGAATTAGAAGATGATAGCATTGTAAATGCAGTTAGAACTTTATTCGATGTGCTTCGGAGGTTGGGCACAGTTCGAAAAAGCCTTAAAAAATACAAGTAAGAATTTTAAAACTTTTAAATGTGCATTTTTATTTTTATTTTATTTTATCTACTTATTCATTTATTGCCTTTGTTTTTGTATAACATTGATATTTTAAAAATCATTAGTTTTGTATTAAGCTAAACTGTGTGTTTTAAAATTTTATAATTTTTGGTTCTTAATTTTTGGTTGTTTAGTTCTAAAGTTTCTTGTTAATTTTTTTTTTTTCTGTTTAAGCTTTTATTATAAATAAATAACTAATTCTGCAGTACTTGAATTTGTTCTACTGTTATTGTAATGCATTTATGTTTAAAAAAACACTGTTTATGGGTTAATTATAGAAACAGTTCTATTTAAGATTTTTAAAATCTTATAGTTAATATGATTTTAAATACATAAATAAAAAATGTTATGTAAATAATTTTTGGCTAAGCCTTTAGATTTGCATGATACTGTATTTATGTTTAAAGTTGCATGTATATAATTTATTTCTAATAAATCAACTCAAAGAATTGCTATTTCAACTATAAAACAGTATAAATTTTATAATTTAATCGAAGTTAGTAATAATCTAATTATAAAATTGTATCTAAACACAGCTAATTATTATCTGACAAACTTAATAGAGTGGAATCATACTCCCAGTGCAACAATCAGCTTTGTAACAACTTTGTCAGTTACCACAGAGTATTTTCAAAATTGCTGCACATTGTGTTCATATTTTATTGAGTGGTTTTTCTCCAATTCTAGCACTGTTTTTAAGTCCACAAATCCAGCTTTTCCATCATCTTATGAACCATTATTAAAGCAGTTGCTCGATGACATGCTTGATTCAGCAGTTGCCGACATTCCTGACCTTGAATTCCATTCTGGTGGTTTGAAGGATTACATAAAAACTGGATTTAGGTGAGCATATTCAATGCTTTTATCTCCCCTTTTTTCACATTAGGCCTGGTATATTTTAGTTTTTAAAGTGTACAAATTTTAAGATGTGTTTTTATTAAATTTAAAATTATTTTGATTGTATCATTGCTCTCTTTTTATTATTGCACATATTGCTTCATGAGTGCCATAACTAAAAAAATTCAAATTGTCAAAAGATGAAGAAAGTTATTTTCAAAAGTAAATACAGTTTTTAAATACCAAATTCTCTAATTAAGGCAATTAAACTTTTCTTAATGACAGTGGAAAGATAAAACTCATAGATTTACACCAGTTATGATAATTTTAGTCAAAGTTGTTTTGCAACCAAGGATTAATTAATTTTATTTTGTCAACCATTTTTATTTTTCATTCAATATAAAGTTTAACCCATTAGGCACCAGCATAGCGTTGACACGACAGAACAATTTCCTCTTCTTCTACCAGTCTATCAGCCCACTGTGTCTTCCCTGTTGATGTTTTTATCTCCATTTTTGATATTGACTTCACATGTTTTAGATGTAATTTGAATTTTGAATTGTCCAGTGTATAATAAAAGAGAAATGAACTGAATATGTCTGAAAAGTGCCACAGCATAACATCTCTGCTGTGGCACTTACTTGGACGTCCAAGGAGAAAAATTCTCGGGGTCGACCTAAGCTAACTTGGAAGAGACTAATAAAACAAGAGCGAAATTTGATGGGATGGACCATCTGGTCAGAAGCAAGGACTGCAGTACAGGATCGGCCAGGTTGTCGACTCAAGCTGAAGGCCTTATGTGCTACTGGGCACAATGAGTGATGATGATAATAGCAAAAGGGAGTTACATTTCTAAATCTGTTTCTCAGCAATAATATTATTCATTATATTAATTATTATTGATATGTGTAGTATTTCAATAATATTATCGAAATGTGTGCTGCAGGGATCGATACAGGAGATTCTGTCATGCACCATTACCTTGCCTTCCGAAAAACTGTGATGGTACAGAAATTTGTGTTTGAAATTTTCAAACATAACTATTTTAAATGCAAATGCATTATTTATGAAATTTAAGGGTGAGAAATTATTTATTAGCTCTGGAATTTAGAACCAGCATATTACACCAAATTTTGTCATCTCATATGTAGTCAAAATTGGTTAAAATTGCATCAAAATCAGCTGAAACTCTCCATTTATTTTGATTGGTTGACATTTTTCAAAACTTTACTTGGATAAAAGTGGTAGAATGTCTCGGAGAAGATGTATAATCTGTTTAAAAAGGGTCAAAAAAGATAAACATCAGAAACATCCTATTATGAATGTAAAAAATGTGTGTGATGTAGGACTTTGTGTAGATATGTGTTTTGAGATCTTTCATACACAGCAAAAACTTTGATAATATTACATAAGCGTTATTAGTAAGGTTTGTATTGTTATTCTTAAACACTGTACATATGTATCGTGGACATATGTATCGACTAATACTGTAACACTGTACATATACTGTACATATGTATACATATACATACTGTACATACTGTACATATGTACTGTACATATACTGTACTGTACATATGTACATATACTGTACATAACACTGTACATATGTATCGACTGAATATCTCACAATTGTCAATTTCATGAACCTTGAGCTTCTGGAAAATAATAATAAATAAAATAGATATTTTGGGCAGTATTTGTTTATAATACAATATGTTCTACATATTTTTCTTCAAAAAAGTATTTTTCTATACTATTAAATATAGTTTTGACTTTATCAAAATACACAATTGTCATTTCTGTTACTGTCCTCCAGTGATGAGTTGAATGTTCATGTTCTATTTTATCAATAAAAAGTATGAATAATGGAAATAACTTGGAAGCTTAAAAAATTAAGATTTTAACTTGTAAGAAAATCCTTATTTATAAAAACTGTAAATATATTATTTTGCAAAATTTTTACATATTTGTCACTGAGAATTGGTTACATTACTATATCAAAAAAATCGCCCATTTCATCCACCAGAGTGACAGCAGCAATTTTAAATCAATTGAAGAACACTATTTAGAATTTTTTCCCCATATCTGTTTGAAATTTTGCTATTAATAAATAAGTTTAAAAACATCCTTTTATTAATAATTAAAGTGGTTAGACATCAACTTCAATAATGCATTAAATCAAAAACAACAAATCGTAAATTAAAATGTCATTTAATAAAAACCATTCTTTATGACATACAAATCTAGCCACTCATGAAGGGTATAATGATATTCGAAAACTCTCTGGCTTTTTTTTAATATTTGTATGTCATAAAGGATGGTTTTTATTAAATGACATTTTAATCTATGATTTTTTGTCTTTGTAATGCACCATTTGATTATTTACTTTTGGTGAGTATATTTATTATCTGTCATTTCTGACATGCATTTATTAACAATGAATAAAACACTTTGTAAATGCAGCAAACATACAAAACTTTGCAACTACTTTCTAAAGCAAACAACAGCCTTCTTCTTCAGGACTGACAAGAAATGTGATCTCATGTACTCAAGTCAGTTGCCACTTTTACTTGAATAGGTGATGTTGCACTTCTTGTCTTGAAGGAAAAAAAAGCTGTTATTTGATATAATATTTGATAAGGCTGTACTAGTAGATAGTTTTTCTTGTGTATGCAGTAACGACTAAGTGTTTTATTTATTGTGTTTTATTGAAGTAGTTATTGCACAATTATTTGAGCAGATTTTGTTATTATTGAATGAAACTTTTAAAATATGATATCTTCTGTTAATACATAAAAGTGACTTATGCATAGTGCATACCTTGTTTTCCAATGTTAGTTTCAATTTTAGTAGGGTACAAAAACAATCCCATATGTCATTCCTGCCATGGACATTTATAATGTTGTTGTTGAGACCCAGACCGTCCGACCTACCAGAAAGGTGTAAGGTAACTGTATGGACGGCTGGGAAGTGCCACCCAATTTAGACCGGAACCCAGTGGGGGAGGCATCCACAGGGACCGTACCCTCCTTCCCCTACCACCAACCTCTCGGAAGGACTTACGGACCCACATGTTTAACGTGATCGTACTCCGCATGAACACGGCGGCATTTGTGGCAGCGTGCAAATCTAGAGCGCAAACCACGGGGATACCGCACCCGAGATGGCCAACAGCACGCGGCGTTCCGAGGTGGTCACCCACCAAGTACTAACCGCGCCCGATGCTGCTTGACTTCGGTGATCTAACGAGAACCGGTGTTTTCAGCACGGTACGGCCGTTGGCCCGGACATTTATAATGTGCAACTGTAATGAATTATATCACTCAGAATGCTGTTTAACATGATTAACATTAAATCATGAAAAGTGTTCTAAAAAGTGTTATTTTTTCCCGGAATATTAAAAGTTATTAATCTATAAGGAAAGTCATGTGTTAGATATATTAAATATTTTTGGTTTAGTTTCTGCCTCTAAATAATTGTACAAAAGCTTTGAATGGAATTCTTTAATGATATTATTTGATGAGAATACTTTTGCACTGTAAACTTGATGCACAATACTTTTGCATGACTTTATTTTGCATGCCACTTAATTTCATGCTGGAAATGGATATCTCTTATTATCGCTTACATTTTGTGGTAGTAATTAGCCAGTTGACTAATAACTTTCAAATGTGGTTAGTAAAACTTTGTCTTCTAATAACCACTCTGCTAATAACTTGAATAAGTAAATTAGATTATACAAACAACTCCAGTGGTGACAAATTGTGTTAGTGTAATAAAACAAAAGAATTGAAAACTCATCTAAGTACCACAACTTATTTTTACATTTAATAATATTATTAATTTTTCATTCTATTTAGTCTGTAAAACATTTACAATTTATACTGTCATGTTATGAATTAAAGTGATAGTCTTATTTATTTTGCCAAAAATAGCTAGTAATGAGTCAAAATTGGCTATTAAACTTTTAGTGTGTAGTAGCCAGTGACTACCAAATTGCAGAATTATAGTTTAAGCTATATCTCTTACATAGATTTATGTTTGCTGTACACAAGTCATTACACCGTCTGACGTTCTAAAGGACTTTGGAGCAATAGTGAAAAACCTGGTGTCTAGTGAGGAAGAAGACACTTGAAACATTCCTGTTGAAAGGAATTTTGACGATACCTAGTGATATATTTTTCTTGGTGATTATAAGATATTTTAATATACTTTTGTTGATTTTTTATGTATAATAAATATTTTTTTTTCATTCTATTGTCTGTTCTTGGTTTAGCTTAGCAGCTAATTTGTTGCAACTACGTAGTGATGTCATTCCATTTTCTAAAAATGGTTTTTGAGAAGAAAAAAATTATGTTGATCAGATATTTAAATGTCATGCAGAGCCTCAGACCAAGCAGTTGAGGGAAAATATAAATAAATATTGACATCCTGGAAGTACCGTTTATTGTGCAATTTATAAATGTGATGCAATAACACAGAATTGGTTAATCTGAGTGATTGCAAAAGATGTATAATTATTTTTACTTTCTCACACTGTGTAATATAGTATAGAGAACGTATTGTTTTCAAGATAATTTTCGAATTCGACATTTTGATACCAATATATGCTTTAAGACCTCCTGAACACGTTTTGAGTATTTTGGGAGTGATGTCCATATATATGTCTATGGTCGATTTCTTGTGTACACGATAGCAGCAACAAATATTAATGGATATTCACAAAACTTTATATCTGGCTTTGTTATCAAAAAGTCTAGAACTAGATAGAATTTTTTTAATTTGAACGAAAAATTTAGAAGTTTATTCAAAATTTTATATTTTTTTAACATGGCAACATACGACACATTTATTGTGAATGAAAAAAATCTTATTTTTTTATTTTAAAGTGAATATAAGTTAATTTAAGTTTTTTTACTCTTAATATAAGTTAAAGATTTCTTTTTACTATTGAAGTCAATATAAGTAAATTTTATTTTTCTCTTAATATAAGATAATAAAGTTTCTAAATATGTATTAATATTCTCTGTTTCCTTTTTACCATTTAATATTACATTGCTTATTACCCTTCAATATTAGAGTTTCTAACTTATTCTAATAATGTTTCTTTTTCTAATTGCATTTCCTACAGTTTGGCCTGTGCATATTTCTTGGTTGTTTACCTTTTAAAATTATCATCATCAATCAACAAATTCTCTAAAACTTCACTTACCTTTAACCCAGAATTAAATAGAGCACAGCCAACAAAGAAGCTCAACTCATTTATATCTTAAACTAAAACTTGCTTTATTAACAACACTTTCAAAAACAAACAAAAGTTACAAAATTTAAACACCTTCCAATTTGCTAAATTTAAAGTATAGTATAGTGGAAAATTAAAATTAGTACATTGCGATTAACACGAAAAGAACAATTAAAACCCTATTTAAATAACCCAGTTATCCATTTAAATCCCAGTTATTAATATAATTCCTAGGTTCAGATTCCACTCTGGTCTGAAGACCAGAGTTTGGTCTGCCTGAGCTGTCCACAAAATGTTAAACGTTAACCCCCAAAATAATAGAAACAAACACAAATTGTAAATGACAAAACTTTCAACATATATGTTCACATCTTCAAAAGGAAACAAAACATCTTAAAAAGGGTAGAAATTCCAACGTTACATTAAGCCCAAGGCTATACACTTCACAATCTGAATCATTACCAAGAGTAAACAGAAAACACTGTTTCTCCATTTACTGCGTGAAATTTCTATCATAGAGAAATATTTAAAAACACTTTCACTAGATGTCAGCACCAGAGGCGAGGAGCTAGAATGACTGTTGTTAAACGATAAAACTCACAAAGCTACACACACTTTTTTTAAATATACTTGTTAATTGTTGACTTGCAAAAACATGTAACAGTTTGATGTAAATGTAGATTTGAAATGGCCTGTTATGATCAGTGGTACTTTGACAACCACTTGTGATAAAAATGCAAATTTAAAGGGACCCTGTCTAGGTCAACGATTCACTTTGAAAAAAAAACACTTTTGACGAAGATGTAGATTTGAAAAGGGCTGTTACGAACACTAGTACTCTTGGACACACACTTGCAGTAGGCATATTGGTGGATGTGACACTTGCAGAAAAACGAACACCATCTTTAGTACAGGCAATTAAAACAGAAAACACTTGGAGTAGGCATATTGGTGGATGTGACACTTGCAGAAAAACGAACACCATCTTTAGTACAGGCAATTAAAACAGAAAACACTTGGAGTAGGCATATTGGTGGATGTGACACTTGCAGAAAAATGAACACCATCTTTAGTACAGGCAATTAAAACAGAAAACACTTGGAGTAGGCATATTGGTGGATGTGACACTTGCAGAAAAACGAACACCATCTTTAGTACAGGCAATTAACAGGATCGTCACTTTGACGAGGATCCCTGCAAATGCTGCTCTGAAACTCGGAGGCAGGCATATTCACTACTACACGGTAGTCAGTTTCAGGAAAGCCAAGGGCTTAGAAATTTTATCAACCTCAATTCGTATGCTGGCTGGAATCGAATAAAGCATTCTTACGGCGGCCGCGGCTCCTCAGCGTGAGGCCCGGCCGCGGCCCCAAAATTTTTGTCCAACCTCTCTGCTCTAATCTCAGAATCGAACTCAAAAAACTTGCCAACCAAATTTCGCTTCCCAGGAGATGCCAATCTTGGCGCTTGAAAAAACTTGCGCTGCATACAGAGCGCCTCACATACCCCGGGGAATTAAAAAAAGGACACTTCGCAACAAACCGTGCGGCACGAAAATGCCGCCAGGCTAGCTACCCCGTTTTCCCGCCAAAGTTCATTGCTCCATTGCTCCAACCCTACGGAATTTTCAGGCACCCCAAAACATCTGGAAAAAGCATCAACTCAGCCGATAAGCAATGAAATGGTCAAAAAGGAGCGTTATTTTTCGCTTTCAGAGGAATATAATTGCTGTTCGAAAGTGAAGGCGTAAGGCCGAAAAGGAAAATTACAGGGGCACAGGCGAATAAGTAAAGGATTCTATGAATACATTTTGCGTTTGTAGATACTTCGCGTGCGCAATTTGGAATATAAAAATGTATGAAAGGGATAATAAATAAACGTTAATACGAGATAAATCGCCGAAATATTCAATAACCATAAATTAATTTTGAATTTTGAAGGGAAAGGGGAAAATTATGAATTTTGAACATTAAAAACCTTAGATAATGAAAATCTCTGAATCTAAGCACAACAAATACCATTACGCCTCGGGAAAAAAAATTTTAGAATAAAATTTTTTTAAATAAAAGCCCCAAAACAGCCAAAAGAAAAACTCTCCTCGAGCGGGGTGAATCTGAAACCAGACGGTAAATGCTCGCTTGCCTGACGACTCCTGGGATCACATGTTGAAAATGTTGGCAAACCGTATTGTTACTCAAGTAAGGCACACTGATCTGGAATAAAACCATTCTAAACTTAAGTACCATGAAAAGTAAAAAAAAATAATACTGTAAACCTTATAAAAACAAATTCCATGTAATATTAAACCTCACAGTAAATGTCAAGGACTTTTCCCCAAAAAAAATTTCTATCCAAATTTGACGATGCAAGTCAAATTTATCAACAGGGAAAACACCCTGTAAGAAAAAAAATTCATTTAAACCTCAACTTTAAATAAAATTACTGAACATATCAAACTAAACTTTCGAAAGAAAAAAAAATTTCCTCATAAAAAAAAACTGCTATCTTGTATCTAAAAAATTTCAAATCATACCCTTAAAATTGTTTAAACCTAAAAAACTGAACTTTCGCAGCAAAACAGAAATTTCACAAAAACTGCAATCTTCAGTACACTAAAATTTAAATCATCATACCTTAAAACCGGGAAGTACACCGCTCACCAAAGAAAATTTTTAAACTCTACACCGCTCACCAAAGAAAATTTTTAAACTCATTCCCCCAAAGAAGAAAACCCTTAAACATTTCAAACTCTTTTGGTGTAAAGTAGTACCAGAGCAATGTGACATATAAAAAAAAAACACTACATAAACCCTTTCCGAGGAAAACTGCCCATCTGTGGGAATACCATATCTTATACCTAGTGCGCCAACTTTCAGGCTGCACTACCAACACTACTCTGGGGTCTGCTACCTACTATATATTAATATCAATCAAACTTTCCTGTCTTTCCTTGTGAAAGAATCCTCAATATAGCTAATGCCTGGTATAATGAATGTTCCAATCCCCTAATTACATATAAATACAATAACACATCTCTGCCACAAGGAAAACTACCATAACTGCTTGTGGAATACTCAAACTGAACCAAACTGTAGTGAACTGGAACTCCTATATACCAGCGCAGACTCCCCTAATTTTCTTGGAGCCTATTAATTAAACAAATACTTCCCCAAAATAATAAAGCATTTCTGATCATCTTTTCTAAGAACAGGTGCACTCCCTTTTTCCAAACAAAAGAATAAACCCAACGATTATTCACTAAAGTACTTCCGAAAAAGAATTTACATAACTCGACCTAAAATTTAAATTAATTGAAAAACTTCGAGTAGTTAAAAATTCTGAATATGAATTACTGAAATCTAAATAAAGCTAACCTCAATCACTTCATAAAAGAAACCCAAAATTTAGTATCCGTTTCATCCAAACATAACTTTTCTTATTCATTTACTACAAATTACAAAATTCATTCAACTGTAAATTATAAACATAGCATCTATTCCTTATTTAAATAATTTCGACTAGATATGCCTGTGACATGTGCAATTAGTAAGCAGCACAGAAGAAAAAAAAAATTTTGAATTTCATATCACTAACCATTATATAAAATTTATGTTAAAGAACACATGTCCCACCATCGCGCTCTAAATCCAAACAGGCTGGAATGCGCAGTTCCGAAATAAACGTAAAAGACTTCAAAATTTAGCAAATAGAACAAATAAGGTGAGGTTACCCAACAAGCAAATAAATGAGGAAAATTAACTTTTAAAAGCTGAAGGATTCGAACAAGCGAAATCCTAATAGAACTATTGTAGTGCTGCTGCAGTACACCTCCCTACATGAAACTATTAAAGGTCTCGAAAACAAAAATTTTACCGCTGGAAAAGATAAACAACAGTGGAACAGAAGTTCAATACAAATATGCATAAAGTAAGAAACCTTCCTGTGGACTATTTACTCCCCCCATAAAAATCAAAATTTCCTAACAAGTAGGACTATACGCAGTCTCTTTGGCTTTTAGATCATTTACACAATAAAATACACTCAAAATGACATTATGCATCATTTAAAAAAAAATAATAATCGCGTCTTTGCTATACTCAGCATTCTCTTATCTCTCGTTGCAACCTTTTCTATTCATTACTCTCTATATCTCTTTGCAACCCTTATTATTCATATCTCTCTTTGCAACCTTTATTCCTTATCATCAATACAAAAAGAAAAAAAAATCTGACAGTGGTTAAAGGGTTGTGAATCCTTTAATCTGACAGTGGTGGGCAAGTAATTTTCCCATAAAGGAAAAGGTGCATTCCCCACTGAACAACTTGAAATGTGAAGCATCAAAGCACCTAAGTGAAGTAGCAGCTATGGGCAGATGGAAATTTTTTTTACCACACTAAAAAGGTGAGAAGGAAATTTTTAGCTTTCAGCAAGGCTTCCCTAATGTACCTGAAATTCCCAGTCTCCCCATAACAAACAACTAATTTATCAGCCACCCATTTGAAAATCACTAAGAGCCAATAGATCAAAAATTTGTAAACAAAGTCTCAGAAGAGAACCAAAAATTTAGTACTCAAATTCCCATTAAAATTTTTCCCAAAGTAAACTGGGGCAAAACACCAAAAATCAATAAAAACATTCCACACAAAAAAAGATTTAGCTCCTAACAAACCAAGTTATTCCATAACTAAACGAGAACTTTCTCAAAAGTATGTGATTCAGTTTAACAATTTTGTTACTACTCCAAATGAGTGTAAAAATCTTTACCTGAACCCGAATTCTGAAAACAATCCCCCTAAATCATGATTGCAACTTATCATAAAAAATTTAAACCTTCAAAGTACCTAGCAAAGGGTAAGGCACAGTTGCATCCAATGTGAAAATTCCTTTACAGCTCAATGGAACTGAGGGTAAATTTAGACTATTTCAGGTCAAGGCATACCTAATGCCTAAATGATTTTCCCACTGAATAACCCCGATAACCCTACCTTTACACAATACATTGATTTCACAAAAAAAAATACTAGATGTAACGGAAACTTTAAAATTTCAAATAATTTTAACAAAAATCACTCTTAATAAAAAAAAATTACCTCTAAACAACAGGTTGTTACTTTCACAACAAAAAAAAAAATACTAGATGAAACAGAAACCTTAAAATTTACTCTTATTAAAATAAATTACCTATGTATCAAGTAAAAAAAATCAAGACACAGTTAATTTCACTTGAAAAATACTAGATGAAACTGAAAACTTAAAATTTACTCATAAAAAACAAATTACCTCTACACATTGTTACTTACGCACAAAAGAAAAATACTAGGTGAAATAAAAACCTTAAAATTTCAAACAATTTTAATACTCCCCAAACAGAAAAAAAATTTTCTTAACCAAGTAAATTTTCCCCAGATCAGATGCCAACCTCCACACTACCAATATAAAATACACAAAAACTTGTCACATATATAAAGGTAATAAAATGTAAATAAAAATTTTGTTAAAATTATGGGTGGACAGCCCATATAACTACAGTGGACAACCCAGACAGAACCAAAAAGGTGAACGGCACCAAATGTTGTGATGAAAAAGGCTTTAATTATTTTTTTTTCATATTTTATTTTAGATTTCTTTTTTTACCTTTGAAAGTCAATATAAGTTAATTTTACTTTTTTACTCTTAATATAAGTTAATGAAGTTTCTTTTGCCAATGCATTAATATGCTTTGTTTCTTTTTTTACTATTTGCTATTAAAGTTTCTAACTTATTTTAATAATGTTTCTTTTATTAATTGCTTTTCCTACAGTTTGGCCTGCGCATATTTCTTGGTTGTTTACCTTTTATAATTATCATCAACAATCAACAAATTCTCTAAAACTTCACTTACCTTTAACCCAGAATTAAATAGAGCACAGCCAACAAAGAAGCTCAACTCATTTATATCTTAAACTAAAACTTGCTTTATTAACAACACTTTCAAAAACAAACAAAAGTTACAAAATTTAAACACCTTCCAATTTGCTAAATTTAAAGTATCGTATAGTGGAAAATTAAAGTTAGTACATTGCGATTAACACGAAAAGAACAATTAAAACCCTATTTAAATAACCCAGTTATCCATTTAAATCCCAGTTATTAATATAATTCCCAGGTTCAGATTCCACTCTGGTCTGAAGACCAGAGTTTGGTCTGCCTGAGCTGTCCACCACTAAAAATGTTAAATGAATTACTCAAATTAATAAAAACAAACACAAATTTTGACCGCAAAGAGTTGCGAATGATTAAAATTCAGAGAATGATAAAAACAAACACTAAATAGAGAAATGTAAAATTCCCGTTTGTATACGTATGATGTCGCACACTTCTAATAAACCCACAAAGCTTCACACCATTTAAAATATATATACTTATTAATTGTTGTCCTACAAAAACATGTAACAGTTTGATAAAAATGTAGATATGAAATGGCTTGTTGTGATCAATGGTACTCTTTGACAAACACGGGTGATAAAAATGCAGATTTAAAAGGCCCGGCCTTGAACCACGATTCACTTTGAAAAACACTATTGACAAAAATGTAGAGTTGAAAAACCCTGTTATGAACAATGGTACACTTTGACCAAACACTTGCAGTAGGCATATTGGTGGATGTGGAATTTCTCTTTAGAACAAACACTTGCAGAAAACGAACACCATCTCTAGCACAGGCAATTAAAACAGAAAACACTTGCAGTAGGCATATTGATGGATGCAGAATTTCTCTTTAGAACAAACACTTGCAGAAAAACGAACACTACAGTGTCATCAATAGAAGCAAAATTTTAAGATCTTAGCCGTACCTCCCAGAGTCATCCCGATCGCAGGGTTTCTGTTGCATCGGGATTTATTAAAGCCAGCAGTTCGTAAATTCAAAGAAACTAAACTTGCGTGAGAATTTTCCGCGGTCTTCAATACACCTTTCGGGCGAGCCCGGGCGTTCAGCATGAGCCCCGGCTCGGCACTCCAAATTTTTGTCCAACCTCTCTGCTCTAATCTCAGAATCGAACTCCTCACTTGCCAACCAAATTTTCGCTTCCCAGGAGACGCCAATCTTGGCGAGTGAAAAAACTTGCGCCGCACACAGAGCGCCTCACATACCCCGGGGAATTAAAAAAAGGACACTTCGCAACGAACCGTGCGGCACGAAAATGCCGCCAGGCTATCTACCCCGTTTTTCCCGCCAAAGTTCATTGCTCCGTTGCGCCAACCCTACGGAATTTTCAGGTACCCCAAAACATCTGGAAAAAGCATCAACTCAGCCGATAAGCAATGAAATGGTCAAAAAGGAGCGTTATTTTTCGCTTTCAGAGGAATATAATTGCTGTTCGAAAGTGAAGGCGTAAGGCCGAAAAGGAAAATTTACAGGGGCACTGGCGAATAAGTAAAGGATTCTATGAATACTTTTAGCGTTTGTAGATACTTCGCGTGCGTAATTTGGAATATAAAAATGTATTAAAGGGATAATATATAAACGTTAATACGAGATAAATCGCCGAAATTTTCAATAACTATAAATTAATTTTGAATTTTGAAGGGAAAGGGGAAAATTATGAATTTTTAGCCTTAAAACCCTTAGATAATGAAAATCTCTGAATTTAAGCACAACAATACGCATTTACAAGGCTTATATGCTAACCATGGCATTCTGTTACTTCGCTCCGTGCTGCAGTCACACCCCGGATACTAGACTCTTTCTAGTCATCGTTGTATCGAATGGGGTTTCTTCCACTCACTACTTGAATTCTTCAGTGTCTACTCAAGAACCCTTCTTTCATTCCAAGACCACTGAAAACCTCACGATACGAAACATATTCCTACTCTATCTTGTGATTGTTCTATCAACCGGACCAGTTAGGTTTGCTAGTTTACGTAAACATGAATTATAATGCAAACTGAGGGAAATAATAATCGAAAAGTTATTTAGACCTTACAAACTATTTTGCTGCGATAACAAGAATCGACTGTTCCATGCTGAAAAGCGTGCGAAATAGGTATGTGAATGCTGTTATCTGCAATGGACGCGTGATTTTGTCATATCATGTAATTGATAATTTTATTGGCTGGAAGTGGCTGTAACTCAAATTGTTAAATGTCCGAACACGTGTTACCCCAAAGTGCTTTGATCGATTTTGATAGTGTTTTTCATATATTTATTCCATTAAGATCATGGTCATAGAAAAGAAAGGCAAAATTTTTATTTTCAAATTCATAGAAAGTTGTTATTGCTTAAAAATCATGCAGTGTAAACTCTACTAGAAAATTTCATTTGCATATAAATGCACCTGCCACCACTTTAAGGAAATATATTTGTTGACATTCCTTTCATACTTTTAACATTTATATTTTCAAGTCCAGTTCCTGACAGAACTTACAAACCCAGTATACACACACACACACATATATATATATATATATATATTTATATATAATAATAATAGTTTGAAAGTCCAATGAAAGAAAAGTGAGAAGCTGCAACTCGATAAACCTAATTTTCTAAAACACCCACAAAATAAAAGCATAAAAAGTGTGGAAACGAATATAGAAAAACATAAAATATCAAGCATTATTGCTATACACGTGGACAAGGGCTAGGCCTTAAAAAATGGAAATGTTCACTTCGCAAAACTCTTCTTCTGGTCCAAGTATTTTGACGAAGCAAACACAAAAAGTGTATGTTTCTGAAGAAATATATATTTATATATAAATATATATATATGTATATATATATATATATATATATATATATATATATATATATATATATATATATATATACATATAAAAATAAGTATATCACGAACGGAACTCCTATTTAAGTAAAGCAGAAAACAGAAACCTTACTGAGGATGTGGCGCTTAGCAGCTCTGCATCCAGAGTGGCATATAAGGATATAAACAAGAAGAAAAAATAAGCGAGAACAGGAGTGACCATATGATTTGCATAGAATGGCAGGGGTGGATTGCGACACCCCTTTCCCGCTTAAAGCAGCTTTTACGACCCGGGCAACGCTCACGGCACCAATGTAACTCAATGGTCAATCTCCCACATGTGCAAAGACAGAAGCACCCGAACGGACACAAAAGCAAAGATGGAACCAAGCATGGAAGAGATACACCCTACAATCCAACTTGAAAACACAACATTTTATAAGGGAAAGTCACACATGCGCGATAAGACTTCATGATGATAGGATCGCAGATATGAAAATATATATGATTAAGAATACTCATTTAGAATCAAACAATGCACAATTTCTTTCTTTGAAAAAGGAATAGTAATAATGTTGTAAAAAATATCTAGGGTAATTTCTGTTTAATGCATCATTTATTATTTTATTACATTCATAAATGCAGTCTTTTTTAAAAGTACTGTAGTTTCTGTTTCTTCTGAAGTACCCGACAATAATATTTCTGAATATATTTTTAGTGAGGTTTGAATTCCAATCAATAATATTATTAATTTTGATATTGTATGAATTTCTCTTGTCGTGTATGGTTGTATAAATTCCATACTGTTGGTGTTTTCTTATTGACAAGTCCAGGAAGTCTGTCGATCCATCCTCATTGATCGGGTTTTCAATTAAGTCTAATTCCCTTGGGTAGAATGCAAAATCTATGTCAGGGGTGTTTGCATAACCCCCTAATATCACATCGTCAACATAACGGAAATATGGTATTTCCGATAATATATGGGTTCCTCTTTCATATTTGGATAGATAAATGTCCGCCAATATTGATGAGCATGCACCACCCATGGGTATGCCTTTGACCTGTTTGTAGTAATGCGTACCGTCATATAGTATGTTTTCATTCAAAACCAACTCAATCAAATCCAAATATCTTCTGAGAGTTATATATGGTTCTGAAATTACTCCAATATGTTATAACTGATATTAAGATGCAAAATTCCATAATGTTAAAAAACGGACAGGAATTGATAGACCGACTGAAATTTTGCCATAAAGATTTGAACTTCAGAAGCTACGATTTCCGGGATCTATTTAATAACATCGATTTAACAAACCTACAAATGATCTTGAAAGAATTACATGAGGAATATAATTTAAAACCATATATAACTCTCAGAAGATATTTGGATTTGATTGAGTTGGTTTTGAATGAAAACATACTATATGACGGTACGCATTACTACAAACAGGTCAAAGGCATACCCATGGGTGGTGCATGCTCATCAATATTGGCGGACATTTATCTATCCAAATATGAAAGAGGAACCCATATATTATCGGAAATACCATATTTCCGCTATGTTGACGATGTGATATTAGGGGGTTATGCAAACACCCCTGACATAGATTTTGCATTCTACCCAAGGGAATTAGACTTAATTGAAAACCCGATCAATGAGGATGGATCGACAGACTTCCTGGACTTGTCAATAAGAAAACACCAACAGTATGGAATTTATACAACCATACACGACAAGAGAAATTCATACAATATCAAAATTAATAATATTATTGATTGGAATTCAAACCTCACTAAAAATATATTCAGAAATATTATTGTCGGGTACTTCAGAAGAAACAGAAACTACAGTACTTTTAAAAAAGACTGCATTTATGAATGTAATAAAATAATAAATGATGCATTAAACAGAAATTACCCTAGATATTTTTTACAACATTATTACTATTCCTTTTTCAAAGAAAGAAATTGTGCATTGTTTGATTCTAAATGAGTATTCTTAATCATATATATTTTCATATCTGCGATCCTATCATCATGAAGTCTTATCGCGCATGTGTGACTTTCCCTTATAAAATGTTGTGTTTTCAAGTTGGATTGTAGGGTGTATCTCTTCCATGCTTGGTTCCATCTTTGCTTTTGTGTCCGTTCGGGTGCTTCTGTCTTTGCACATGTGGGAGATTGACCATTGAGTTACATTGGTGCCGTGAGCGTTGCCCGGGTCGTAAAAGCTGCTTTAAGCGGGAAAGGGGTGTCGCAATCCACCCCTGCCATTCTATGCAAATCATATGGTCACTCCTGTTCTCGCTTATTTTTTCTTCTTGTTTATATCCTTATATATATATATATATATAATTGAAGATTTTTATGATTACTTGTAATATATATATACCCGAGAAATACCAAAGAAAATTGCTTGTAAACTGAAGGTTTTGCAAATCAGAAGCCTAGTGTAGCAGGATGAGCTATGCAAGAAGTTTGGAAATAGCATAAATGGAATCTAGTGAATATAAAAGGAATAAAATGAATATGAAAAGCATTTCTGAAACCATGTACGTTATCAAGGGCCATACATGTTTCATTAATGCTGATTCTACGTTTCTGTTTACACTACTGTAAAATGTATTACAGATATAATGTAAATGGCCCGACGTAGAAGAAAAAACAAAGTGGATCAAATACACAAAAAAATCAAACATGAATATAAAATATTCTGTGACACCAGCTTGTGGCTAATTATTTAAATGAGGATGCAAAGTATTATAAAGTAATATCAAAAGAATATAATGAAAATAAAATGAAAATATATCTACCCCTAGTACTGTGGTACTTCTGGAAAAGCATGTGTATTACCAATCATCTCAGAACAGGTTACAGTGAATTTATGTTACTGACGAAGCAGTTTTCTCAAAGCAGGTTAAAGTGAATTATACGAAATGTTTAACTGTTAGAATAAGACATGGAGTTTATGAATTATTTAGAAATGCTAGAGTATGATCTGTCAATATGTTGCTGTAATTGTTGCAAGTTTTTGAATTTAAATTTAAAATGTGTTTTAATAAAAGAAAAAATAAGATTGGGCGGGTAGTTATTTTTGATAACGGTGTTGATGAATTTATGAAGATGTTCTTTGTAGTAACAAGGTGTGCTTAACATTTTGATTCTTAATAACTGGTTATTAATAATATTTCTATATACTGATTTGGAAAGATTGGAAGAGAAATGTTGAAGTTTATTTACTTTGAAGTTATAAGTTTCTGTTTTGTCATAGATTTTAAATTTTATTGTATTTGCATTTTTAATTGTTAAACTAACGTCTAGAAAATTGATCCAGTTGGATGTATATACATTTTCAATGAGTTGTAGATTAGGTGGATCGAAATCAAAATTTAATTCATTGGCCTCATTAGTAATTCCAATAATAATAAGATCATCAATATATCTGTACATTATATGACTGTTGAAAGGGTACTGATTTTCGTAAAAATGTAGATAAAGGTTGGCCAGTATGGTGGATGATTTACCTCCCTGTGGTATTCCTTTATTTAATTTGTATATGCATTTTCCTTGAACTATATACTGTTTGAACAGAATGAATTTTAATAAAGTTTTGAATTTTGGAAATGATATGTTTTTGGCTTGAGTGAATTGTTCATATAAAAGTAGTATGACTTTATATAAATCATTAATGTCTATATTATTAAATAGGTCTTTGAAATCAAAAGTTTTTACATCATGTATGTAAGGGATTAGTTTTATTTTATTAATTAGTTCTATACTATTTTTGATTATATGTGTTTTTTGTGCAGTAAAATAATCATAAATTTGATTGAGTATGATTAGAAGTTGTTTGTCAGCTGCATTGGTATATGAATTAAAACCTATAGTGACTGTTCTAAATGAAATAGGTGTTTTACGGAATTTAGGTATGAGTACCAAGTAAGGAAAATTGAGATTGTATTTTTGTTTAAGAAGTTTGTAGTAAGCTATGATTTGTTTATTTATAACATTGATATGAGTGTATAAAGGAGTTAAAGAAAGAGAGGTACTGAGTTGCAATTTAAGCTCGTCCAAATAAAATTTTTTGCAGATAAACGCATAATTACTGGATGCCTTGTCTACATACGTGATTACAAATTTTTCTTGTAGTGACTTGATTTCTTTAACGATTTCTTGGTAATTATGCTTATATATTGATATATATATATATATATATATATATATATATATATATATATATATATATGTATATATATATATATATATATATATATATATATATATGTATATGTATATATATATATATATATATATATATATATATATATAAATAAATAAAAATTGAAAGATTGTAATCGAAAATTATGCATAAACTACTGTATGAACAAAAAAAACCATCTCTAGCATATCTGTTACAAATGAGTAACTATAGACCAAGACTAAGGATAAAGATAGAAGGTAACATATCACTACAATGGATAGGGGGATGAGAAGAATATTAGGATACAAAATTCACAATTAAAAGTATATAAATATAAATAAAAATAAAAAGAAAACATGGCAAACATGAGAAAAGGCAATAATAATTAGCTCACGATAAAAGATTAAGACATAGAGAACAATCAATTGAAACTACACAAAAAATCGCGGTTAGTTCGAAATTGCATTCTCATCAGGACAGCCATACAATTCGAATTAAAACCGATAGAATAGCCAGTTTCTGACAATGATGATAGTATTTAACTAACTATATATATATATATATATATATATATATATATATATATATATATATATATATATATATATATATATATATATCGTTATATATATATAATCGTTATATATATATATATATATATAGTTAAATACTATCGTCATTGTCAGAAACTGGCTATTCTATCGGTTTTAATTCGAATTGTATGGCTGTCCTGATGAGAATGCAATTTCGAACTAACCGCGATTTTTTGTGTAGTTTCAATTGATTGTTCTCTATGTCTTAATCTTTTATCGTGAGCTAATTATTATTGCCTTTTCTCATGTTTGCCATGTTTTCTTTTTATTTTTATTTATATTTATATACTTTTAATTGTGAATTTTGTATCCTAATATTCTTCTCATCCCCCTATCCATATATATATATATACAGGGTGTCCAGTGCTATCGGTGCCCAATGACTATTTCCTCAACCGTTAGTCACAGAGATACACCTCCAATTGCAAAAATGTTTTAAATTTTAAAATCTATTATCTTTGAAACAATTTAAATCAATAAATATATTTTTGAAAGAAATACGAAATATAAATTTTTATACAGTCTCTCCGGTCCTACCAATTATACTTAGGAAAATCATCCTCATACAATTTTATTCAAAATAAAAAAAAATCATCTTTTACGATTAAAATTGACCGACTTATAGCTGTTTAAACTTGGAGCACTTTTTGTGCTGAGAAATGGTCAATACGGTCCCTGATTGGTTGTCTGGAGAAATGGTCAATACGGTCCCTGATTGGTTGGTTGTCTGGAGAAATCGTCAATACGGTCCCTGATTGGTTGGTTGCTTGAAACGGGATGTATTTATGCATGGAAAAGCCAGTTAAGTCATAAAGTTTAATGCTTCATAACTCGGTGAATTTTGGTCGTAAAAGGAAGATTTTTTTCTCTATTTTGCATGAAATTGTATGAAGATGATTTTCCTAAATATAATTGGTAGGACCGCATGAAAATTTATATTTCGTATTTCTTTCAGAAATATATTTATTGATTTAAACTGTTTCTAAGATAGTAGATTTTAAAATTTAAAACATTTTTGCAATTGGAAGTAAATCTCTGTGACTGCAGATTAGATGCAATTAATTCACTCTGTATATATATGCTTATTTTTACTTTCCTTATATGCATAATGTATAAGGAAAGTATTGTGACGGGGTCGAAAATTCGAATTCGAGTTTTCGACGGGAGAGTACGTTTCAAGCATCCCCGATCACGAATCAAACATTTTTGAAGTAATGTCTGTGTGTGTGTGTGTGTCAGTGAGTCTGTGGAGACGATAACTGACGAACGAATCGACCGATTCAAACGAAATTTGGTACAAAAATCACAATTCGTAAACACTGGAAGCCTATTGTTTTTATACGCAATCGAATGTCCAGAATCCCCCTAAATTTTTGAGTGAAATTTTGAAAAAATCGTCAAAAAATTAAAACCGCTAATAAAGTTACGCAAATAGACATTTTTTATGTGATTTTTCATTAGAAAACGATTGACATAAATTTTAGAACGCTAACATGAACCGTTCTCGAGATATTGTACATTTTTCAAAAAAATTATCAAAAATTTATATAAAATTAAAAAAAATTTCTATTGAGAACCATGTTCACTTTTTATATGTAATACCATGCGATAAATTTGGTGACATCATTCTCGTGGATCTAGCTCGTTCCATTCATGAAAAAGGATACTTTGAGTAATACTTTTATATTTGAACGCTAATAGTCATTTATCTGCTGTAGGAATAACTTATTTCTCCGTCCATAACGCTTGGCGAGATTTTGGCGACGAATTTGGCGGAATGTCGCCAACTTGGCGACATTTTTAATTGTTGTCAAATTAACAAAAATCTCGCCAAATTGATAAAAATGACGACTAATTGAAGAAAATTCAATATCTTGGAAATAATATAAGTATCTACTATAAGAATAACATTTTCTAAACTGTAAAAGTAGTAAATTCATTGCATTATATAAGGAAAGTCATGTGTTGACCACATCAGATTTTTTATTTATATTTTATTGGAAGTGATATATATATATATATATATACAGGGTGAATTGCACCTAATCTGCCAAACGAAAGGAGGTGATAGAAGTGCCCATGTGCAGTATAAAACACCATAGTAGTCCTATCTTATCTCTATCAGTTTCCGAGTGTATGGTGAATAGAAAGAAAGTATCGAAAGCCCAGGCCAGCCGGTCAAGTCTGAAAAAACGCAAATTTGTGAGGTTTCTGAAAGGTCTACATGCAAAATAAGCACATAATTGGAATGAGCAGAAAAAATCTCATGACACCATTTCCATCAGGATATCTGGATTTAACACTCACGAAGTGCCATATTCAACCCTCATTTCAATTTCCACACGTTCCATTTATGCACCGTCGTTTTGTTTGCCTCATGTTCGTCGAATTTCTTCTTCGACGAACGCCGATTTCAGTAATGTATTGCAAACAAAAACCTAAATTTCTCCTGAACTAAATCACCGATATGGTTTATTGTAGGCTCATTCGAAGGTGGTATGGAAAAGGTTTTGGTAAATTTTACTGATTGCATCTAGAAGGGTTTTTGTGATATAGCCGGGTACAGATTTTGGCAACATTTCGGTTTTGCACTTCGCCAATGTTTCAGCTCTTGTAACTCGCCGTTAAATCCAGATATCCTGATGAAAATGGTGTCATCTTATAGGAGTTTTTCTTCTCTTTCCAATTGTGTGCTTATTTTGCGTATAGACTTTTCAGAAACCTCACAAATTTGGGTTTTTTTAGACTTTACGCACTTTCCTTCTCTCCACCATAACTCGGAAAAGGTTAGAGATAGGACAGGGTTGCTTTAGTGTTTTATACTGCACATGGGCTTTTCCATCATACCCTGTCATTTGGCAGATTAGGTGCAATTCACCCTGTATATATATATATGTTTATTTTTTATTTATATTTTATTATTTATTTTGTATTGGTACTTAATTAAACATCAAGATTTTGTATCCAGTATCACTGTTTATTATATATATATACAGGGTGAGTCAGAACCCTGAGGTCAAACTTTAAGGGGTGATAAATCACATCTGAACAAGAAAATTTTGTCATACAAAACAGGGTCGTAAAGCAAGAGGTGAACCGCTAGACGTCGCTGACATTGAACGCAGTGACGACTGCGTCAGAACTAGCCAGGGTTAAGTTGATATCCTGATCTCTCCTGTCTCGACTTTTTCTTATGGGGCTGTATGAAAAGTCTCATCTACGATTGCTCCATCGACTCCGATGAGGACCTTGTTGCTAGGATTGCTGTTGCTTCCAGCGTTGTCCAAGATATGCCGGGTGTTTTTGCTAACGTGCGCCGTTCGCTAATTTTGTCATACAATACAGGGTCATAAAGCAAGAGGTGAACTGCTAGGTGGTAGCTTATGAAATGAGGAAATGATGACTCTCTCGTGAAAAGAGGAAACACAAAAATGACAGAGTAGGCACGAAGTACGTTTTACTGACAGAAATTGCAGAATGCATAGACAGTGTTACAGAAACTGCTTAAAAGTGCGACCACCAGCAGTAATGCAGGCTTCACACCTGCGACGTAGTGAGCAGCGCACGTTAGCAAAAATACCCGGCATATCTTGGACAACGCCGGCAGCAACAGCAATCCTAGCAACAAGGTCTTCGCCGGAGGCGATGGGGCTATCGTAGATGAGACTTTTCATATGGCCCCATAAGCAAAAAGTCGAGACAGGAGAGATCAGGCGATCAGCTTAAACCCTGGCTAGTTCTGACGCAGTCGTCACTGCGTTCAATGTCAGCGACGTCTAGCGGTTCACCTCTTGAGTTACGACCCTGCTTTGTATGACAAAAATTGCTTGTTTAGATGTGATTTATCACCCTTTAATGTTTGGTCCAAGACTTCTGACTCACCCTGTATATATATATATATATATATATATATAAGGATATAAACAAGAAGAAAAAATAAGCGAGAACAGGAGTGACCATATGATTTGCATAGAATGGCAGGGGTGGATTGCGACACCCCTTTCCCGCTTAAAGCAGCTTTTACGACCCGGGCAACGCTCACGGCACCAATGTAACTCAATGGTCAATCTCCCACATGTGCAAAGACAGAAGCACCCGAACGGACAAAAGAGCAAAGATGGAACCAAGCATGGAAGAGATACACCTTACCATCCAGCATGAAAACACAACATTTTATAAGGGAAAGTCGCACATGCGCGGAAAGACTTCATGATGATAGGATCGCAGATATAAAAATATATGTGATTAAGAATTCTCATTTAGAATCAAACAATGCACAATTTCTTTCTTTGAAAAAGGAATAGTAATAATGTTGTAAAAAATATCTAGGGTAATTTCTTTTTAATGCATCATTTATTATTTTATTACATTCATAAATGCAGTCTTTTTTAAAAGTACTGTAGTTTCTGTTTCTTCTGAAGTACCCGATAATAATATTTCTGAATATATTTTTAGTGAGATTGGAATTCCAATCAATAATATTATTAATTTTGATATTGTATGAATTTCTCTTGTCGTGTATGGTTGTATAAATTCCATACTGTTGGTGTTTTCTTATTGACAAATCCAGGAAGTCTGTCGATCCATCCTCATTGATCGGGTTTTCAATTAAGTCCAATTCCCTTGGGTAGAATGCAAAATCTATGTCAGGGGTGTTTGCATAACCCCCTAATATCACATCGTCAACATAACGGAAATAAGGTATTTCCGATAATATATGGGTTCCTCTTTCATATTTGGATAGATAAATATCCGCCAATATTGATGAGCATGCACCACCCATGGGTATGCCTTTGACCTGTTTGTAGAAATGCGTACCGTCATATAGTATGTTTTCGTTCAAAACCAACTCAATCAAATCCAAATATCTTCTGAGAGTTATATATGGTTTTAAATTATATTCTTCATGTAATTCTTTCAAGATCATTTGTAGGTTTGTTAAATCGATGTTATTAAACAGATCCCTGAAATCGTAGCTTCTGAAGTTCAAATCTTTATGGCAAAATTTCAGTCGGTCTATCAATTCCTGTCCGTTTTTTAACATTATGGAGTTTTGCTTCTTAATATCAGTCATAACATATTGGAGTAATTTCAGAAGTTTTTTATTTGCATGTTCCAGGTATGATCCGCATCCCACTGTTACAGTTCGGAACTTGACTGGTTTTTTGTGTAACTTGGGAATGAGGATCAAGTATGGAAATTTTACTGATTTAATATCCATACCAATTCTTTTATACAGTGCTTTTATTCTATTAGTGATGATTGATTCGGTGCTAGGAATTAAGGTATACATGGCACAATCCTTATAGCATTGTGTTAAAGTATCGACATAGAATTTTTTACACGTGAATGCAAAATTCGATACGATTTTGTCGGTGTATGTCAATACGAATTCTTCATTAAAATGTTTGATTGAAGACGGAAATCGAAAACTCCCAGTATCCTTGTTTCTTCTGGGGTAGAATTGGCAAAAAGCACTGTAAAAGGCATATTTCCATGCGTTAAAAGTTTGTACAGGTATACTGTGTTTGACAGCCATCTTGTATATGAAGGTTTCCAGATCGTAATTAAATTCATTATAAATATCATTAAATTCTTGTATTCGGTACTTAGTACCAAGTTGTAATAAGTTTTTGAGTTTATTATCTTTTATAAAATCTAAGTTTCCAGTAATTATATGCTTGTGGTAGGGATCACAATGTATATTTTTATGACATTGACAGGATTCAATATTAAATGAAGACACGGTTTTACATAATTTATTGTAGTTGAATAATCTTCTTCCGTTGGTTCTTACAAAGCGATAGGAAATCTTAATATTTAGATTAGGCAAAGGAAGACGTTCTTCTATATTATGTAATATTTGGTTGGATGGAATATTTTCGAACATTTTATTCTTAAATGTTGTGATAAAAAATTCTTTTGATTTGTTAATTTGATATTTTGGTTCAAGTGCTACATTATATTTTGCGGCTCTGAGTTTAATTAAATCCAGAATGATGTCTATATAAGTGTTTGTATCTTCTGTATTGCAGTTATTTTCACTTAAATTGAAATTTATAATAAAATTCCATATACGTTGTAAGTATTTAATTTTGATTCTGTTGGCTATATTCTTGATCCATCCGAATTTCACCGTTATTTCTGTTTTTATGAAGTCTGAGATTTTTTCTTCTGTTTTGATATAATTAAAATGTTGCTTTTTATTTCCTCTTTGGTGTCTATAAGTTTTCTTAGGTATTGAATTTTCTAAGAGAGGGTATGCTTTACTATTCCTGCATGTTTCTTTATTGCAATTTTCCTTGAATAATAAAGTATTCAGACCATATGGATATGCAGAATTATATTGCTTTATATGGGTGTTTTCCCACCACAAGCGTTCAGAAAGGTCTGGTACTATATCAATAATAGTTATCATAATATTGCTGAAGGGGTGTACTTGAAAATGTCGTACTTCTAAGTTATTATTGGTGGATAACTGCTGGATTTTGCCCACTTGACTTCGGTGCAGATTTATACGGATATTCAGGGAATTCTGCGTCTGTCCTATATATTTCGCCTGACAGGCAAGGCATGATATGCAATATACCACATTAAAAGTCTTGCAAAAGATTTTTATATTGTCCTTTTTTGTAGAAATTTGGTGTGGATTGGCTACGGGACAAAGCTTACATCGCTTAGAATTGCATTTCTTGAACTTGAAGTTCTTCATTTGGTGGTAGTGTTGATAAAAGTCGTTAAAAAAAGATGATCTGTTATAGATCGTGTCATTTATTACAAAAGAATTTACATTTTTTATGTTTGTCACAGCTTTATCAAGGACAATTGTACAAGGCTTATAAACACTGCTCATCACTTGCTTCAATATAAAGATTAGGGTAACTGTATTTCGATAACACATATACCCTGATAATGTGTCACCGGGCATATATTCAGCATGGAATAAATTTGCCAGTCGCTAAATTTATATATAGCCTTCATACATATTATATATCAACAGTTTTTTAACTCATGTTGAGGAGTAAGAACTTTATAGTAAAAACAAACAAAATGTTTTTTCATGTGCACATTCAAATACAGTAAAAGCCTCATAGAACGTTCAGGTATACTACCTTCACTCTTGCCTATTTTATGCTGTATGGCAAATTTAAGCACTATTTTATACTTTTTTTGTAGTTATTTTGATTGATTCATAGAATTCGTTCTAAAATAGGTATTGAAAAATACCAGATTCAATAAAAGCGATAAAAATACTTAAAAACACATAATTAAAAAATTAAAAGAATATATATATATATATATATATATATATATATATATATATGTGTGTGTGTGTGTGTTTGAAATTCTGCTACTAATACATCTATTTGCATCCTAGGTTTCTGATGTCAGAACTATCTGTCCATTAGAAAGGCTCACCGATGCTCTGGGTCAGGCTTTGCAGTCTGAGTCTTTTTGGTATCTCATTGATTACAAGCCAAGCACTTCAATTCAATTTTCCAATGAGAGCTCTGCCGTACGACTATCTGTACACGGTATAGACATCGCCGCCATCTTTGGCCTCCTCAATGAGTACATTAAGCCTATGTCTCCATCGGATATAACATTCTAGAAGAACATGCAAGATTTATTTTACAGCTTTGTAAAATTCGGCAGGCCAGAGATCAACAGAGAAGTTTTGATGTCATCCAACTTCATTAACATAATTGGTGATGTTGTTAGAAGTCGAATGACACCATATGAAAATTGCCATTTGTGGAATAATGACGTGTTCTATCCAATGTACGCGAAAATGAACTGAAGTGAATTACTAAAGAGAGAGACATTTTAAAAATTTTACTGTTTATCGTACTTTTTGATGGAAGTATTAGTGTGACATTATCCAACTCATTAGCTTGTGAAACTTTGAATATAAGTCTGATTTCATATTAATCGCAATAAGTTTCTATATACAAATTTTACAAAATGTAGCAGACAAAAGGACATTTAAAGACAGACATTAAGTGCTATACAGTAATTTGCTCAAGAGTTGGTTAATGTACTGCAATGTATTGTTTCCTGTAGCACACATAATATATTGAAAATTCCCCTTTCGTTTTTAACACAGATCCTTTTGTCATTATATTTATACACATTCATTTGTTCTCAAAAGTGTACTAATTGCAAAAGCAAACCGTAAAGAAAGATCTTGTGTTAAAGTAGCAAAATCTTAGTCGAATTTTTGAAAAAATTTTCTACTATTGTAAAATCTGTTATACATTACTGAAAATCTGTGATACAATGGGAGTTTAATGATGGTTCATTTCACAGTTATCATCCCTAATTCATGGTTTTTGTAATTTATCATTTTCATTTTCAGAGTATTTGTTTGTTTTTATAAATTGCGACTTTTACCTGTTTCATTCATTATCTTTGTAAATGGGAAGATTCCTACTTTTACAAACATTTTTTTTTTGTATATTCAAAAATAGCTTAAGAAACAAAACATTGTGTGGTCAAATGAACATTGCACATGTGAGACACTAACTATTTTGTTTTATCCAAATATTTTTCTAGCATTTTTCGGACTTTAAAATCATTCGATGCTTGTTTAACTGCAGTTTTCCCCAGAGATAGAAAAATTTAAGGAGAATGATATAATAAACAAATGGTATAAAAGATAAAGTAGAAACGTGAAATAATCGGAACAAACTGGATAGATATAGATTAAAAGTGGGAGATTAGAGAATAAAATATGGAAATATGAAATATTTAATTGTAAGAGCAAATTTTGACGTTTGCCTTTACATAATAAATGCCATATTTGCTCTATGTCAGTTACTTAACGTTACGATGATGTTTCTGAGATTCTTTTAATGAGGATTTTACAAATTTCTCAAACATAGAAATACATATTACTAAAAAAAGTATGAAAATTTTTGTATTCATTTATTTTGTTAATAATTGCCTTATAATATGAACTTCAATAAGCTTTAGAATGTGGCTTAGTTAAAAATTACTTTGCACTAAGCTGTTCTATTTTACGAACGTTTTATAGAGTTATATATGCACAGCAGTTTATTTTCCACACATGAAAATTAATAGGTTAGTGTAAGGCGAAATTGTTCACCTTTTTCATCATACGAATTGTATCGCTAGACCCCATGTGATTTCGAAGATTCAGCATATCTTGCATATAGAAATGCAGAAGATTTAAGTTTTAAAATGTCTATCTTTATAAAACAATATCCAAAAGTTGGAATATTTTAACACAAAATTTAATCTAATTATAGGAATTGGCTGATTTTGATATTTTGAAGCAGATGTTGTAAATCTATACATATAATTAGAATAGAGGATAATCTCAGTAAGGTGCTTTAATAGTTTGATCAATGCAGGGACTTCATTTTAAACAAGTTCCTGCCATCCTGTACTCTGCGACAGAGAAAATAGTAACAATCAGCTTCAGTTTTAGAATAAACCTTCCGCTATGGAATGTTTTTGTCTCTGAGCTGCAATGTACGGAATACAGATCCTGGTTTGAGTGATTGAATCCTGAAAATTAGATGATATATCTGCAATATACGGAATAAATTGTATTCCTGGTTTGGTCCATCAAACTCCGAAAATCAGTACTGTTTTGGAGATCAATTGTTTATGGATCAAATGGGTTTGATCGATTGCAACCGAATCTATTTGATCCTTTTGTTTACGGATCTAATGGGATCGGTTGCGATTCCGATAATCCCGTAAATGCAACTTACGGGAGTACTTACGGGACTTCAGTATTATACGCATCTTTTGTTCTCAGAACAGTAGAAAAAGCACTCAATCAACTATTGGAAAACCGATAGAGATCAGTTTAAGGGCTCATTTGGGAAGCTGTGTTTGGAATTTCTTACAATTTCCTACTCGGAACTTGTTTCATGCATTCTGGGATCAAGTGTAGTGTGGTATCTAGAGCATATTTTTGACAAAAGATCTTGCGGATTATCAATCTGTTACAGCAAAAATTATAGCTAAATTATTTTCCTTTAAATTCTAAAATTTCCAAAACGACAATAAAAAACCAGATAGAAATTTCAGTCGAGATAATATCCTGAGGCTCAACATTTTACCGTATTAAAATCAGAATTACATCTTAATAGCAATGGTGAAATCTAAAGCTGAAGTGTACAGACATTCATAAACAAACTCAATATGCTTAGGTGTTCTTTTAGAGCATAGATGGTAAGCTTTTGGCACCATTTTAGACTACTGTCCTGCGAATTTAGGGCTTGATGATTTCATAGATTTTCGTCGTTTTTGAGAGATTTTTGCGAACGAAAACGCGATCGTATCCAACTGCTAAGCAGTAGCTCAGTGTTTCCTTAAATAAGCCACAAGAAATGTATTTGGTATTATACGCTTCCCCTTGTTACCCTCTGTGAGTTTTTGGGACCAACCAAACCCACGTATTATTCAGTGACGGGGATAAGAAGAGATGGCTAGCTAAGGCTAATGTTAATTTCATGTCATAACAAAGTTAAGGTATAATAACCGTTTTAGAATAACATTTTAAAGACAACCAAAATATGCACCAGTTAAACTAGATTTACAATAGGAGCGTTTGGAATAGAAATTTGATTTTCCGATGATGCCTCATATTGTATACGTAAGAATTATTGAGAACAATTTTAGATATGGGTGTACACAGGGGGAGATTTTGAAAAGGTTCGCTAACCTTACAGAATAATGGGTATCTATTTGTATATAATATAATTAAAATGGATTTATTTATAATTGAATTTATTTTTAAAAAATTGCATTTGAGAGGAGTTATAGCTTCCTAAGAACCATATTTATATAGTTCCCTGGTTCTAGGAATGTAAACCTCTTCATTGCCATAGAGTATTTACTGCATTCAAAAAATTACATTTGCTATTTGTCGAAGTTTTTGAATTTACTCAGAAAGTTTGATCTGATATTTCAACTATTATTTTAATCTCAATTCATTTAATTCAATAACGATATATATTTTTTTAACATTAAGAAAAGTTTTCGCCTTTTCGATGGAAAACAGTGGCGTCCATAAGTTGAGAATTTTCTAAATGATTGTTGAGTTAAGACTATATTTGACATAGCTGCCATCTCTTGATTACCCTGCTGTATGTTGTGATCTAGTATAACACTATTGTTATTCGAGTGGTACATGTCGATCAAGACCTTAGTAAGAAATATTTTGCTGCTGCAGAAATGTTTTCTTCCCCTTTCTCTTCGATGATTACCACTGCGCCTGTTATATGCTCGTTGGTAAATGGATGTATTAAAATTAACGTTGCATGTTAGCAGGCGAGTTTGCACTGCTTTTAAAACTCTACTTTTTTACCCATACCGTATCTATAGAGTAAGTGTTACAGTGATGTTTAGTAAGCTGTTTAGAAAGACTGTGTGTGGTAAGTACAGTGGCGGATTTGCAATGAACTAAGTTTAAGTTGTAAGCCAAATAGGGGACCGCAACAGATCTAAGTTTTTAAATGTTCTTTATGTAAAATCTCTGAAACCTTGGCATTTTTGTTTTACAAATTTGAACTTCACTTGTTATTAATTAGATTGCGTGTTCTCATTTCAATATAACTCCATTAAATGAGTTTTAAATATTAGATTTTATTAAGTACATTTTGGGAAAGCAAACACAACAGAGGATTTTCCAGGAGCGACGGAAGGAGAAGCCTATATCGATAAGCCAAGGTCAGTGATTTGTTAAGGGGTCAAAAGTGCTCATATCAGAGAAATTCGAAAAGTTTTAATATAGAAACATCCTTGTAGGAGCTCGGAAAGCTCAGGGGCTTCAATGTCTTTTTTCGGGCTTAGAACCTTCACTAAAAAAATTTTAAAAATCCTTAATTTAATGTAAATCCATTGATAATGTTACTGGATTATGCACGTAACATCACCATTGCAATTTTCTCTATAGTTTGTGACATCTCTGTAAGAAGAGTAGTTATAAAGGTATCTTATAATCTTTAACACAGGTCATCTAAAATTGCCAATCTGCCACAGTATAAATGTGAAATTTATGATACTTTCAGCTCATTTTAGACTATGATCATGTTGATTCTAGGTTCTTAAATCCAGGGTAAAATCTATCTGTAAATCTGATGTCTAATATAGTAAGTTATTTTTTTTCTTTCATATTCTTTTGATGCCATGTCAGTATTGTTAAAATTATGTGTATTATTCTATATGTTTTTAACTCAATTTGTTTGAAATTAAACATGCTAGTTTTCATTACTGATACTTAACGAAGTTGAACAGTAAGTTAAAATGAATTTTGAGATAACATGAGTTTTGCTAAGTATTTAGTTAATTTGTAATTAATCTTTATAGTCCATGTTTTAATTTTCAGTTGTTCTAATTTCAAAAGAATTGTTTCACACTGTGAGCATTTTTTAGTTTGTTGTTTATAGTAATTTTATCAATACTACTATATGTGAATAAAATACATGATTAATTTTCTAGACTGTGATGCAATATTTTAGGATGATATAACCCTCTGGGGGGGGGGCATGCAGATGGTTATTTACAGTTATTTAAATTTGAACTTTGTATCATATGATGTCACAAATTGACTAATGTGACATGCTATATAGTAATTTCATATTGGAAAATCTGGCTTTACAAAATCCTATTAAACATGGACTATTGTATTATAATTATGATAAAACTAATCATGAAAGCATCTGAGAATCATTTGAAAATTTTGTAAACTCAGATGGTCTTTTAAATAAGATTTGATGTGTATGTGAACATATTTAGAAAATTATATATAAATTCAAATAAGGCAAATTCTCTTTAGGGTTTGGCATTAAATTTTTTAAAATCTTTCTAAAATCATTCATTTTTTAAAGATTGTCGAATTTTTATTAAAAATTTTATTGGAATGTTTTATACACGCTTTTTATGACAGAGCAAATTTCAATTCCAGTTTTTTAAAAGAACAAATTTTATCAGACGATTTCTTATTGAGTAGAAATGAAAATCTTTTGTAAGGTCTTTGAACATAATTGGTGCTCGTGGTCTTCGTTTCCAACTGAACATGTTTCCATGGTGCTTGATAAAGTACAGAATGTTCAGTATATTTATATGATGATTCCATATTAAAATGCTCAATTTTGAACTATTTTAACTTTTATTTACAAGAATCAAAGTTTTTTTTCAGAATTGTAAAACTTTTCAGTCATACATAAGGTTCTCTATCTGCATCAAATCGTTCAAATATTCATACTAGTAGAATATCGGAAATATTTGATAAATAAAAACTCAAGCTGTGCTAACAATTTTCTAACTATACGTACTCAACATAATATTGCTGCTTTAAATAATTAAAGTTGACGAAATCTAAGAAGCAACTACATGTGTGTTTACTATTCAATGTTCTATTATTATATAAAAATAGTGTTTCTATTTCCAAATTTCCCGAAAGTTCAGGTATTTAAAATAGATGGAATATTTTACAATATTCTTAAAATAGAATCACAGGAAGACATTAGAAATACTGCAAGTGAGCGTATATGTATTATACCAAAATCCAGAGATAAAAACATTCATTGTAATCAGCTCAGAAACTAGCTGAAAAAAAGTTCATATCGACTATATCAACTATGATGCATTTTGTTAACAATCAGTTTGTATTCCCAAATTAATTTTTATATGTGGTCCTTTAAGAAAACTTCAGCACAAACTAAAAGCCAACCAAAGCACAACAAAAAGCAAGCCAAAACACAATAAAAAGTCAACCAAAACACAACAAAAAGCCAACCAAAACACAAAAAAAAAAAGGCAACAAAGAAAACTTTTGTACAATGCTAGAGAATCTACTGTATTATTCTATAGTACTTTTTAGATATTTTGTACAATGCTAACTTGACAACAGAGGGAAAATTTGTATTCTACTTTAAGCAATAAGTGGACGTGGTAAACATAATTAATAATAAAAAACTATTATTTTGCTGAATAAAACCGATGATTTGAGTCCGAATCCATCAATTCCTAAAATTATAAATCAAAATTGTATTCATATTTTTCACATTCCTTTAAAAAGGGTTCTTAATTGATATTCAAAGTCCGATCTGTTACTATGGCACCCGTCTTGTCATCGTACACATGATGTCCGCATGAATATATAAACATGACAAATTTATTGCAGTCAAGTTAGCTTTGCGTGAAGTATAGTCAACACACAATTTTTTTACACCATAGCATTTACAATTTCATATCAAAGCATTCAGTATACTATCATATCATTTTGAGAGATATTATGTAGAAATTTATACGAGTTTTGAGAGCCTGGAAAGGCCTTTTCACATTTTCTAAAATGTTAACTTTTAAGAAGGAATTTGAGGTTGTTCTTAATAATTCCAATCACGTGGTAAAAATTACATTTTTAATAAATTAAAACTTGAAAGCTAAGTGTTTGATGCACAATAATTTTGTAAAGTGAAATCAAAGTATCAAGTATCGCTTTTTTAATGTTTTACATTTGCTATTTAATAAAGTAAATGGCACATTTTTTGTATTGCAATTTCAATTTATTTTAATAAGCGTAATTCCCACTATTATGTAAAATATCCCAACTCCAAGAATTCATCAATTAAGTTAAAACATTACACGAAAATAAATTAAGCAAAAAATCCCAATTGAACGACTATAAATTTTTCCCAAGATAATCATGTTACATTTTTGTTCTTTGTTGATTTATATGTCAAACATTTTCCATTTTTTTTCCCAGTATTCTTTTGAAAATGATTTACATTTCATGTTTTTGTAATATTTCTGTCTCTTTGTTCTTAAGAATCTCATGTGGGAGATGTATTTAGTTTGTTTATATTTGTTTTATCATCCTTTTATTGTATTAAAATGTGCAAAAGAATTTAATTAGTGTCTATATTTCAGTCGCGAAAAATTGTGCTTTTTGTGTAAATCTTAACTAATAAAACTGTAAAATCACATTGTTTTCAATTTTCTGAATTACTTATTGAAAATTTTGAACCATAAGTTGTTGAAATACAAATACTTTAAAACTTGAAAAAATTCAAGCTATACGTTTTGAATTGAACGAGATTTTATATTTAGAATTTTAAAAACGCATAGATTAGGATTTTGTGAAAATATGGGTCTGCTATGTTAAGATTCGGCATATCAAATTTAATTTTAAATATTGCCAAATTCGAATGTCTGGGATACAATTTATTGAAAAAACATGTTGAATAAATTAATTATTTTTCAAAAAGCACAGGTTTTCTATTAAATGAAAGGAAATAAGGAGGAATGAAAAGCATTAAAATTTAGACAATTTAAATAAATTTCAATTATTGAAACCAATCTGAAAACAAATTTACTCCATTTACTCCATTTCTAACCATAACTATAATGAAATAGTATAATTATGGGACAGAATTTTGATATCCTAAATAAAAGTAAAATGGGTAAATAAAATATAAAAAAATCTGATGTGAGTAGTACATGACTTTCCTTATATAATGCAATGAATTTACTCCTTTTATAGTAAAAGATAAGACATAAGATCCACAGGTACTGTGTTTTTAACGTTGAATTAAACATTTAGAGATTTTTCTGGTGACAATATGTAAAACTATTTCAAAGTACCCAATTAACTTATATTTCGCGCAAATCTAAATAAACAATTTTCAATATTGGTAGCAAACTCAATAAGCGACATAGTTCATATATTAAAATATTTTAATAATATATTCATCAATTAGGCGTCATTTTTGCAATTTTGACGATATTTTCGTCAATCTGGGGTGAAATATCGCCAAATTGGCGATACGTCACTAGATTATTCGCCAAGTTTGCCAAATGCATCAACAAGTGTTACAGATAAATGGAGAGAAAAGCATTTCTTCTATACTAGAAATATGCCCGTCATATGACGGAAATCAGAATCTGCGACACATTACTTAACATTTGATGTTATTTTTATCAATTTGGCAACATTTAAAATAGACGCAAAGTTAGCGAAATCCCACTAAATAACTCGCCAAGCCTAGCGAACGGATGGAGAAATGGGTTATTCTTACAGTCTACACTTATGTTCTTTCCAAGATCTTGAACTCAATCAGCCATCATTTCATTGATTTAGCGTCGGTTTCATCAATTTGGCGAATTTTTATCAATTGGGTGACATTTCTGTCAATTTGGCAACATTTAAAAAGTTAACAAGTTGGAGATATACAAGTCAAAATTTTAGGAAGTATCTGAATATTGGATTGCAGTTTAAAACAAATTCGTCACCAAAATTTTGCCAAACGTTAGGTTATTTTTATATTTGATACTTATATTCTTTTCAAGATACTGAATTTTCGTCAATTAGAAATGACATTAAATCAATGAAAATTACTACTATCAATTTGGCAACATTTAAAAAAGTCGCCGAGTTCGCGATATTTCGCCAAATTCGTCGCTAAAATCTCGCCAAGCGCCATGGACGGAGAAATAAGTTACTCTTATAGCAACGGCTATTGCCGTTCAAATACTAAAGTATTACCGAAAGTATCTTTTCTTATGAATGGAAAGAGCTAGATCCACGAGAATGATGTCACCAAATTTATAGCATGATATTCCATATGAAAAGTGAACATATTTCACAATAGTTAATATTTTTTATTTTATGTGATTTTTTGATATATTTATTTGAAAAATGTGCAATATCTCAAAATCTGTTCATGCTAGCGTTTTAAAGTTTGTGTCAATAGTTTTCTAGGAAAAAATTACAGAAATGATTATTTGCGTAACTTTATTAAAGGTTTTGATTTTTTGATGATTTTTTTCAAAATTTCACTCAAAAATTTAGGAAGGATCTGAATATTGGATTGCAGTTTAAAACAATAGGCTTCCAGTATTCATGGATTGTAATTTCTGTACCAAATTTCGTTCGAATCGCTCCATTCGTTCGTGAGATATCGTTTACACAGAGACACACACACACGTCTCACTGAGACACACACACACACAGACATCACCTCAAAAACGTTTGATTTTTATTCAGGGATGCTTGAAATGTGCTTTCTCGTCGAAAATTTAAATTCGAGTTTTCGACCCCGTCAAAATACTTTCCTTATACATTATACTATGTATATAAGGAAAGTAAAAAGGGACTATTAATAAGAAAGTAAGCTGTCTAAAACTGTTGAAATTAATTAAAATTATTGTATTTTAAAAAATCTGATGTCGGCAGCACATAACTTTCTTTATGTAATGCAATGTATTTACTACTTTTACAGTAAAAACAAAATAGGTTATTCTTATAGTAGCCATATTTTTTCCAAGATATTGAATTTTCGTCAAATTGTCGTTATTTTCATTGATTTAGCATCATTTTTATCCATTTGGCGAGATTGTCTTTGATTTGGTAACATTTAAAAAGTCGCCAAGTTCGCGAAATTCCCCCAAATTCGTCGTCAAATTCAAAAGTATTATTCAAAGTTCTTCCTTTCATGAATGGAACGAGCTAGGAGAGAATGATATCACCAAATTTATCGCATGATATTACATATGAAAAGTGAACATGTTTCTCAATCGGAAGTATTTTTTTTTATTTTATATAATTTTTTTGAAAAATGTGCAATATTTCGAGAACGATTCATGCTAGCGTTCTAAAATTTATGATAATCGTTTCCTAATGAAAAATTGCATAAGAAATGTCTATTTGCGTAACTTTATTAGACGTTTTGATTTCTTGATGATTTTTTCAAAATTTCACTCGAAAATTTAGGGGGTTCTGAACATTTGATTGCATATAAAAACAATAGGCTTCCAGTATTCACGGATTGTAATTTGTGTACCAAATTTTGTTCGAATCGGTCCATTCGTTCGTCAGTTATCTTCTCCGCAGACTCACAGATACACACACACACACATACTTTTACACACACACACTTACTTTTACACACACACACATACTTTCACACAGACATCACCTCAAAAATGTTCGATTCGTGATCAGGGATGCTTGAAACGTGCTCACCCGTCGAAAACTCGAATTCGAAGTTTCGACCTCGTCACAATACTTTCCTTATATATTATTGTATATACGGAAAGTAAAAACAACCTAACATCTTATATAATAAAATATGTCTATGTGTGTTTGTTCGAATTCTGTAACAGGGAATCTAAGCATTGTCCGGCCATGAAATTTGGTACACATGTACTTTAGGACCATGGAAGGTTAACCTTGGCGATATTGCTTTTAATTGGAATTAGGAATTTAGTAATTTTATGTTTTAGAACGGTTTTGAGCGATTTTTACAATTTTCACATATATAGGTTCCTTAGCGGCCGAAAATATTATCACATAGTTTACATTTCAACACCATCGCAAAAAAGAAAAAAATTAATAAATAAATGAATAAAAAATCGAAGAAAGTTTTTATTTAACAATATTTGTAACGAATGCGTAGGACCATTTCTTCATATTTATTTATTTATTTAAATACACCGAAATTTGCATTTTTTAGGTTATCTGATATTTATTTCGTCACATTATAAAAAAATCTGATGTGGGCAACACATGACTTTCCTTATATAATGCAATGAGTTTACAACTTTAACATTAAAAAACAATAGGTTATTTTTAGAGTAGATATATTCTTTTCAAGATATTGAATTTTCGTCGATTAGTCGTCATTTTCATTGATTTATCCCCATTTTTATCCATTTGGCGAGTTTTTCGTTAATTTAGCAATATTTAAACAAGTCGCCAAGTTGGCGACATTCTACCAAATTCGCCGCAAAAATCTCGCCAAGCGTTATGGATAGAGAAATAACTCATTCTTACAGCAGATAAATAACTATTGGTGTTCAAATACAAAAGTATTACTTAAAGTATATTTTTTCATGAGTGGAACGAGCTAGATCCACGAGAATGATATCACCAAATTTATCGCATGATATTACATATGAAAAGTGAATATGTTTTTGAATAGGTAATACTTTTTTATTTATTTTACATGATGTTTTGATAATTTTTTTTTATAGATGTGCAATATCTCAAGAACGGTTCATGCTAGCGTTCCAAAATTTATGTCAATCGTTTTCTAATGAAACATTACATAAGGAATGTCAATTTGCGTAACTTTATTAAAATATTTGATTTTTTAATGATTTTTTCAAAATTTCACTCGAAAATTTAGGAGGGTTCTGAACATTCGATTACGTATAAAATCAATAGACTTCCAGTATTCACGGATTGTGATTTTTGTACCAATTTTCATTCAAACCGGTCCATTCATTCGCCAGTTATCGTCTCCAAAGACTCACTGACACACCCACACACAGACATTATCTCAAAAATGTCCGATTCGTGATCAGGGATGCTTGAAACGTATTCTCTCGTCGAAAACTCGAATTCGAATTTTCGACCCCGTCACAATACTTTCCTTATATACATATAAAGAAAGTAAAAAAAAAATCGTGGAATAGCTGCATTCACTTGAACTTTTTATCTCGTATACTCGTGTGCTGGAACTCTCAACAGCGATGTGTGAAGTTGCAAATGCTAAGTTTCAAGAAAAAAGGTAACATATCCATCAAAATACGATAACGTAGATCACAATCCAAGCTGTTCAGTCTCAGAAAATTCCTTTCATGGGACAAGTATATCCATATTTCAAAGTCCAATACTTGAATGTTTGGAAAAGTAAGGCCTACATAAGCTATTCAATATGACATATGTACCTTTAAAAAGCGAAGTGTACCAGAAGCATTTGTTTTAGTGAAACCAGCATTTTTTCAGTCAAAAGAACTTATTATTCCAGTTTGTTATGACACTACATCAACACTCATGCTATCAACCACTACTGCGAATCTGATGAAAAAAGAAATTGCATGGCTGAAACACGTTGTCATCCAAGATGTTAATATTAGACGCGATACATCATCGATACATCATGTGTTGCCTAATATACAAATATCCAGACGGCTCCAACTGAATTATTCCAGGAAAATCAACACTCTTATCATTATTTTACGAAGACTCTTTGTGAATAGCTAAGATTCAGCAAGTGACGAACTGAATAAACAAGTTATACAATTTCTTAATGGAAATCAAATTCCTGTCATGGCAGTAGACCGACCATTGTTTGCGCTAGCAAAACTGATTCAGTGGAATTATCCAGACAGGTATGGGGAAAAAGGGTCCTAGTGTTATTCGGTGCATTTCACACATTGATTAGGCTTTCCTCCGAGTTTTGGGTCGGGTGGATGTCAGGAAGTGGATGAAATGGTGCGATTGCCCATACTAATATTTCAACTTTTCATGCTGCTGAAAGTTATTTAGAAGTAACCCAGGTGAGAAAAGCCAGAGGAATTCACCAAGTAATTGCTACAGCACTATACTATTTTCTGCATGATGTTTACCAAGAAAACTATCTTGAGCTTGATTTTGGGATATGTTATAAAAAACGAGCGGAACTTTGTAGGCCTTCTGATATTTTCGTAATCATCTAATTTTTCCGCTAATTTAGATTCCGATGAGAATTTCGTCCATTCGTTCGAGAAATCAGCACATCGGTTGAAAACTTGAATTCTACAAAGCTTTAAGAACAGAGAAGAAATAGGATTCGTTACAATGGAAGAGACAGGATTTCAAGTTCCCAGTATTTGGCGACGACAAAAAGATTGTTTTCTACGTGGACTATTGACTAAATGTGGACTATTGACCAAAGCAGGTATTACTGTCAAGTAATACCCGCTAGTTGCCTAGTAAGGCAGGTATTATTGACCAAAGCAGGAAAAGCTGTCTCGGCTTTGGTCAATACGTCGAAAGGTTTCTTTATATTACTATTACATAATTGCTTTGTATTACTATTACATTTTTGCTTTTACAGACCCTCTAGAAGTCCCTCGACATGACGACCGAATCTCTGCTCGCTTATCGTATAAACTGCTGTAGGTACAGGCCTTAATGGAGCCGAATTTTCGATGTAACCCCAGGAGGTATATAAAATGGGTGGTTTCGAAAAGTTTTTCCACACCATCCGAAAGCTCACTAGGTGGTCTTCTGGTGATCTCGAAGGCTCAATCTTTGAAAATTTATAGTATCGACAATTGGACAGAACCTAACTAATCGGATTTTGCCCCCAGAACGGAGTTTATGAGGTTTTTTAAAAGTTTTTCCGCACCATCAAACATCCGGCCATCCAATCAGCTACTCTAAGTCCTCGGACGAGTCGGGTGGTCTGGGCTTTCGGCACCATCAAACATACCTCCAGTGAAACTGAATTCTTGAACATTTATCGTTTCCACCACTGAGACAAACCAACGCCACCTAGATAACACCTGTTATTTAGGTGGCTTTGGCCAAACCCCATGGATTCGGTTTTTCAATTTTTTCCGGGCGTGAGCAAAATGACAGGGAGAAGGGTTAAAGTCTTTCAGAAACCTCCCGAAGCCCTACCGGGGACATAAAAGGTTTAAATTCGATCATAGGGTGGAACTAAACTCTGCTTATTTCCAATGTGATACAAATATTTTCAAAGTTAATCCCTATACATTGTTTAACAAAATAAAACCTGTTAAAAAACAGTCGCAGCTTAATTTTTTAAGAGTATTAGTATTCCTGTCTTTGACAGGCTTAAATACTACTCTATCTCCTGTAATTCTGAATGGGATAGTAGTTTATTTATACTTTAAGTTTGATTAGGGGTCCAGCCAGGCAAGAGGTAAAATTGCTCTGGCCTCCTACAGGAAATTAAGCGAATGAAAAATTACAAAATAAGCAAAAATGTTGATTATGTCCAATTGTATAGAAAAAAAAGCATTTCTCGTCTAGGAAATATCTACAAGATTTAATTGTGACAAGCTAGCTAACATATACTATAAATACTTATCAAACCCATATTTGACCACGCCCATATTTGACAACTCCTAATTTTTCACATTCAGGGGATATTGATATAGTGTGTATTTGCATTAAATATGAAAGAGAAGGGGCAAAATTTTTATACAGATGATTTCAATCCAACTTACTATGCGCTTAAATGACCAAGGAAAAATACTGACATAAACATACATTTCAGGTATGGATTTCGTACTAATTTTTCCATATCTAGTTTAAATTCTCATTTAATTTTGTTAGTAGTCCAAAATGAACGGCATTATTGTATTGCCCTCATATGAAAAATTTAAAGTAAAATATATTTACTTGGTGTTAATAGATACCAATAATATTTTAAAAGTGTGTATTATATGGAAATTGATTTTTCCTCCTCAATATCGTATATTAATGGTTTGCAAATAAAGAAATGGTTCTAGTGAAAGGAGCTGCTGTAAATTAAAATAAGTAGAACAAACTTCAACATATTATCACTAGCTTTTTAAGATAACCAAGCAAAGATCGAGATAACACCTCTATACGGGTATTTCATGTTATAAAATAGAAAATAACGCTTTAAAAATTAAGTAAGGCGTGTTTTTACGCATTAATTTTGAAAAAATTTCGCTAATCACGATGTTTATGGAAGTTCCGAAAAAGTCATAAAAACGAAATTGGTCACGAATTTCCCGAAAATGTTACGATTTTGAAAACACATTAATTTTGAGATCGGAATTCTTCCATTCCTTTGGTAATCCGTTTTTGAGCGATTGTGAAAATCAATCTCGCAAAAGACGATCCACACTGCTTTACGCAAAAACAGAGTTGCCGATTTCTACGGATTCTCCGACAACCAAAGAATATACACTTCATACTACGGGTTACGGAATTTATATAGTTTCCTACGGAAAATTGCTTTCTTGTTTAGCGCAATGAAAATTTACGGCCGCATGCACGGTATTGCCAGAAAATCATTCGTAATAAAAGGGATTTATTCGCGAAGAATGTACGCGGGTGGTTCAAAAAGTAAAGTAACAAGTCCTGTAAGAGAAAAGATTTATTCCCGAAATCAAAGAGATACACAGAGTTAGCAAGGTACTGGTACATATTATTTTTTCACACAGTCATCATAAATACCGGCCGTCCAAATAGTTGCTCTTAGTCCTCTGGACGAGTCGGACGGTCTGGGTCTTCAACACAGTCATCATAGTTGTCGAAGCATTTGTTTCATCGGTAAACCAATTTATCGAAACCGGCACAGAAGAAATCAGGATCCAGGTCGTTGTTGTTGTTGAGACCCAGACCGTCTGACCTACCAGAAAGGTGTAAGGTAACCGTTTGGACTGCCGAGAAGTGCCACCTAATTTAGACCGGAACCCAGTGAGGGAGGCATCCACAGGGACCGTACCTTCCTTTCTCTACCACCAACCTCTCGGAAGGACTTACGGACCCACTTGTTTAACGTGATCGTACTCCGCATGAACACGGCGGCAGTTGTAGCAGCGTGCAAATCCAGCGCGCAAACCACCGGGCTACCACGCCCGAAATGGGGAAGCAGCACGCCACGCGGTGCTAGGATCCAGGTCGTGGAGTTACTCAACGACGGCTTCTTGAACTTCGGCATCGGTTGTGAAATGGCAACCTGCCAGGATCTTCTTCAACGGTCCAAAGAAATGAAAATCGCTTGGTGCGAGATCCGGGCTATAGGGTGGGTGTTCCAGTACATTCCATCGGAAACGCTGTACCAAATCAAGTGTAACCGAGGCCGTATGGGGTTGGGTGTTGTCGTGCAACAACACGACACCTTATCTAGACATGGAATTTAATTCGCACGAATTTGTGAACCCGTGAGAGCTGTTGTTACCTTACCTTTTGAACCACCTACGTAAATTTCCCAAACAACACAAGGATGTCTTAAATCAATCCTGTGGAAGTCATATGCAGGATTATGCGACTTCCTAAGGAAGTCCTGAAATCTCCCAGAGTCATCCAGAGGGTGTCCCGTGGAAGTCAAAATGAGACACTTTTTGTAGTACTGTGGGCATCCTTTGTAGGATGCTTTCCGGAATTTTTAGTATGCGTTTAGGCTTACTATGGGATTCTGTAGGAACTTGTTGGATGCTTCTTGACATACTCCTGGACGCTTTTGGGATCTCTCAGGATAGTTTTTGGATGGATATAGGCTTGTTTTAGGAATTCACTGGATGCTTCCGGACATATTACTGGACACTTTTGGGATTTTTCAGGATAGTTTATGGATGGATATGGGATTTTCCAGGATAGTTCTTGGATGGTTACAGACTTGTTATAGGAACTTATTGGACGCTTCTTGACATATTACTGGATGCTTTTGGGATTCTTCAGGATAGGTTTTGGATGGATATTGGCTGTTATAGGATGGTTCTTGACATATCACTGGACTCTTTTAGGATTTTTCAGGACTAATGTCAGCTGATTATAGAATTTGTTTTGGAACTTTTTAGATGGTTCTCAATATATTGCAGAATGTTTCTGGGGTCTTTTTCTTTGTGTATATTTTGATAAATTTTGCTATTTATGATAAATAGCAAAAATAATAAACAGCCAAAATTTATCAATATTTTCTTTGTTAAAGTTTTTTATTATTTAAAAATTACTTTAAATATAGATTAAATATTCCAAAATTATTTTCAAATAGTTTTATTATATTTCTACCAATTTCACACTCACTTTGAAATAGCCTAAAATTTAGTCAATAGTTAAATCAATAGTGCTTGTATCAGTACCAATCAATTTTACTAATAAGAATTTTAAAAAGCACTCATGTATTATAAGCAGTGGTTGGAAAAAACTGCTTTATTTTGTAGTGAACTAAAACTACTTTTTTTTTAAAAAAAGTACTGACTACAAACCACTTTTAAAATGTATTCACTGCATAACTACTTTTATAAGATGAATTTGTCCACAGCTTCAATTTGCACAAAAAGTTGAGGATATGGGTATACTTTAGTAATTTAACATATTTAATTTACTGATCAACTTACCATACCAACTTTAAGCTTTTACCCACTTCTGAAAACAATAAAATAAAACAAAAGTATAAAGTAAAAAATATTTATTTAAAAATATGGTTGTTCATTTTTAGTAGAATTTGCAATCAGATAAGCAGGATCTTTTGGGACATAATACATCTGAATATATCCATATAAAAAATGAACTTCATGAGGCAATGGCCTTCCTAACCCTGCAGCATCGGAACTATTGCATAGTTAGTTTCTCCTTGTTCTCTCTCAGGAACAGGCATATGCGTTCGACAGCAGAATGCATCGAGTTCCATCTCATCTTATTTGGTATTATGAGATAGGTAATTAGCTCCGAAGATATCTTGTCAGCTAAAACAGCCGACATTTTTGATTTATTCCAAAGAGCTTGGCACTTTACAAGTCATACATCGTTGCACAGAACATCAAATTTCGTACAAAGGATCACATATGTAGAATGGCACCTTGTTTGTTTATTGAAAGAATGTTAAAAGTAGGATCAAAACTTTATACAAACTAGTTATTTACCATATCGTTCTAATAGATACACTACTTATTTTTAAAAGTAGTGTTACACTACAAACTCTGATGAAAAAGTAGAGACTACTGCAGTTTCGTTACTTCTGGCCACTGATCTGTTAATTTTTATTGTCACTTTGGTCAGTAACTGTCATGAATTTTTACCATTATAGTAGTCATAAAATTTGGTAGACATATTTCATAAAATCTGAGGAGATGCATGGCATGTATTCCTAAACTAAAATAACACTAGATATCATAAAATCTGAGGAGATGCATGGCATGTATTCCTAAACTAAAATAACACTAGATATCATAAAATTTGAGGAGATGCATGGCATGTATTCCTAAACTAAAATAACACTAGATAACTCTAGATATATCAATATCATTATTGTACAATAAAAACACAAAAGTTTGAAATCATTATTTATTTAAAGCTTTCTTTACAGAATACAATCTTCTCTCTTTTGCATGTCTCAGTCAATTTTTTTTATGACATCTTCAATATCGGATCTTGTCACATTCTGACCACCACCTTGAATAGGCATTACAGCATCTATTTGGGATAAAAATTAATATACATTAAAGAAACAGATAAGGAGTTACCTACAGGGGCCCTGTTTGCAAAAAGATATCTGACATTTTATTTGAGGCTGTGTTACAGGAGCTTGAGAACGAGATTTTGCTTTTTTTATTCCTTAAACCTAATCTTTGGTGCCGTTATATGGATGATGTATTTATTATTTGGAACCATAGTTTGAGTGACTTCCTTAATCTTTTGGATAATGTCAATGATTTTTACACCTCTATTAATTTTACTATTGAGTCTAATTTTTCTTTACCTTTTCTGGATGTTCTTGCTTCCCATAACTCTCTTGGGTTTCATACTTCTGTTTTTCGTAAACCTACTTTCACTAATTCTTGTATTCCCACTAACTCCTCTCATCCAATTTCTTCTAAAAGAGCCTTTTTTAATGCTTATCTTAATCGTGCATTTAATATTTATTCATCTATTTCAGCTTTAGTTATTGAGTTAGTTGTACAGAAAGCACCAACTAGAGTACAGAAAGCACCACATAGAGTACTTTTACAGAAAGCACCAACATTCATAACATTATTTACAATTTTAAGATTTTATTTAGAAGCTCTAACTTTGAGATTTTAAGTGCTGAAATTCTCTATTTTTATGAAAAGTGCTAAAATTTGCAATTTGATTTAAAAGTGCTTAAATATTTATTTTATTTAAAAGAACTAAAATTTATAATTTTACTTGAAAGCATATTTTTATGAAAAAGTGATAAAAATTGAGATGTTATTTAAGTGTTAAAATATGCAATTTTGTTTAAAAGCACTAAATTATATATTATTTAAAAGTGCTTGAAATCACAATTTTAAACATATGAAAAGAGCACGACGTATACAATAGAATTACTGGCTAGACCATCAAACTGCACGACTGTAAATTCAAGAGTGAAATTTCAAGATGTAAATTTGTTTTTTCAAGAATTTAAAGACAAGTACTATCCCTGACATTTTCATATCTTAATTTAGAAAGCATAGTTTAAATACTGATTGTAGTTATACTCACCAATAGCAATATCAACAACTTTCAGAGGAGAGAATCAATCATCTTTTGGTGTTCCCATACCAGTAGTATTCTTCTGCTACAGCATCTGCAATCGAATGTTGTATCAATGCCTAGTGTCATCAGCATAAATAGTCCCTCCTAGTCCTCTGAATCTGCTATACTGCAAGAATATAATAAAAATTGCTGTAGTAAAATTCAAACTCAACATAATCAATAATTTGTACACTTTAGTAGAACAGAGCAACAATTAAATAACAAAGATAGGATATTCCCTAAATATAACATTGTTTAGATTAACTGGCTAATAAAATTAATGTGAACAATTTTCACACAAATTTGTTTCATAGCGATTAATCAGTATCTATCTTGACACCATCATAAAAAAAAAAAATTGAAAAATTATCTTTTCCAACTATAAACTGAATCGTTAGAATGCATGTGCATCATTATAGGATGTATATGCTGGGGGCAGCCACATATGCATCCACACAGCGAGTTACTATACCTTTTGAAAACTTAATGAATGCAATTAATCTTTGCCATAAATCCCAGGCAGTGTTGTGTACATTTTCCAGTTTTGAATAAAACTGAAATAAATACATTTTAAAAATATATAAATACATGGTAGTCAATTTATTACATGGTAAGTCAATTTATTAATTACTTATAAGGGAAGAGCCACATACTTTTAAATATATTAATAATCATTACTACAAAAAAGTGGCAAAGTGTAAATTAGATACATTTTTTTTTTCTGTTTTGAAATAATGAATACCTGAACTTTATTTTTGCTTTTAGTTTAAATTCTTGATTTTAATCATGCATTGTTAATAATTGAAAATTCATGAAACAAAATAGAAAAAAAAAGAAACATACAAGTTCAGTGCCACCAGCTGGAGTCATGGCGAATGCCTCAACATTTATCAGTTCTTCCTCACAGGTGGCTGGGAGGGAAAGGTCTATTAGCCCTTCTGCTTCTGGTCCTGATGCTAAAAGAAAACAATGTTTAACATTCATGCACATAATATGTACATAAAATACATTCACATCACAATATAAATGATTCTTTTTAAAAATGAATACATAGAAGTAACAAAACATCAAAAATTTCCATAGATAATGTGACCATGAAATCTAAGCTCTAGTGCAGAATTGATTATAGACAACTGTAAATACTTTCGATTAAACAGACAATTATATCCTGCTCACCCTCATAAAATATTTTCAAATGTTAAAGATCAGTTTCTTCCAGCAAACAAAAAATACTTTGAAACGTATCACTTTAAGCAAGTAACAATTTTCTAAAAAATACATGCACTACCTGACACAGAAAAAGCAACACCACGGAGCTTTGGCTATATAATTATACAAATTGCGATACAAACGCAGCTGGCCGTGGCCGATGTATGTAAATGATATGCAAGTAGATCAGGTGATTAGAGTGGGGACAATAGGAATGAAAATGGCAGATGAGCCAACTACTGTCTGTCGCCTATGGAAACCTACTTTTTATTTCAGAAGACATATGCCTGGAGAGATGCCTGGCCAACGCTGCTGAAGTCTATTTCAAACAATTGGACGATCGTGTGATGGGATTCATTTCAGGTCTAAGTATGGTAGAATGGTCATAACGGCACTGAAACACACGCAGATGTGTTTACTGTTCAAAGGATTTGGAGAAAATAGATTGAAGAAGGGCATGTGAATTGTCGCAGTGGACAATTGTGTCCATTCAGAAGTACGTCAGCACACATTGATAGACACATTCGAAGGCATGCGGTGACGGTATCACAAATGACAACTGTCACAACTATCACAAATGACAACATTGCAGAATTTGCAGGGTACATTGGATGTTCCAATATCAGCGAGAACAGCTTCTCAACGATTGGCCGAAAGCTGCTTGCACTCAAACCATCCTTTACGAAGACTCACATTGACGACAAGACACTGATGTGACAGATTGCAATGGTGTCAGATATGTCAAAGCTTCCTAGATGACTGAATGGAACAGGGTAGTGTTCAGCGATGTGTCTTGGTTCTGCTTGTCAAATGACAGTCATCATGTGAGAATCTGGAGACAACATGGAAACAGATCTAATCCTGCTGTGACTGTTGAACGCCATACTGCTTGACAATGTGGCATTATGGTTTGGGGTGCGTTGATAGCCAGTCACCTCTGGTTCACATCAGAGATACAATGGCAGCACAACAATATGTGGATGATATGCTGTGGTCGGTTGGTGACCATTTTTGAAAGTTGTCTTTTCCAAAACAATTTTATTATCCCAAACAATTTTATTATTTCTTCCAAACAATTGAATTATTATATAACATAAATTAAGAACTTTAATCTCTTCTGGTTCAATCTAATATTTACGAGCAGAACATAAGTTTACAGCATATCAACAAGTCGCTAACTAAAGTGATTCCATCACAAAACACAAAGGGTCCTAATTAAAATTACTTTAGAATATTTATTACACTTTAGCAAGTCCCTTGTTTTTACAAACAATCATTTTCACAAATCATTAAATAAATTGACAGAATTTAGAAAATGAAATCTGCATACGCATATTTTGTCTTACAATAATATTAAAACAACTTAATGTAAAGCTTTGGCTTGGATGGTAGAGAACTAGCAGTCTTCACAAATAAGGTCTATGGTTCAAATCCAAGTGAATACTTAAATTTTACAACTCATGCCGCCATCTGTTGCTACCATAACCAGAAACTAAGAATTACGTGAAAATTATAAATGAAAATTGTAGATAAATATTGGCATCTTGCGACATTAAATAGTACAAGCTACTATTACAGCATTAACTTCCTCCATTAATAATGCACTATATAATTGTGATGACGAGAAAAATAAAGACAAATAATAAAAATGCATTTAACATAAATATTGAAACTTAAATTTGCTGCAAACATTTTCAGTGTATAAAAGCAATAAAATAAGATAATTAACAAATTTCTAAAACATCTGATAAAATAAGTATTTTATGTACATGCAGTAATAAAATGACCCGATTCATAACTGTCTAAAATGCTAATTCAAAATTAGCCGAAATTTAGAGCATCTGTGTATGTCTATTTTACAACTTCCCGAGTATTATATAATCATGTGCACATCAATAATTTTATTTACAATTGTTTCTTAATGTGAATACTCCTATGCAACAATGCCTTTTGCATTTTTTTTAGCAAATGTTCTATTTTGATGAAATTCTGCAAAACACTTTCTGGCTTGATTTTCAGTTTTTTTTGGCAAATAATTAAAAATATTAATTTTTATAAATTATTCTTTCAAAAATGCTAAAGGTTTCCTACAGAAAAAAGAAACTATTAGATGACAACAATGATTTTGAGGAATGTGAATTAGGTGGAGAAAAACTCTGTACAGTAGCATGTGTTTTAATTATTTAGACAATATGTTTTAATATTTTCATAACAATTGTGCCTTTGGAAAAATTTCTATCATATAACTTTTATTTTTAACACCATATGCATTGATTGCTACCTACTTTTGTATTTTCTAATAGATATTTCCTCTGGAATAAAAATCTTCTGTTCCAGAAAATAATCTTCATTCATGTGAACGAGTATTTTAAAATATAGTTTAAAATGCAGTACCATAAATGCTAAAAATTTCAGAAAAGATGCTACTTAATGTAATAGTCTGACTTGGTAAAACATTCAAACTTCCTGATAATTACATTTTTGCATGCATAGTCAAATAAGGAACTGGTAAGTGACTACCTGTAGAGTAATATTTCTAAATTCACTAACTTCTTGCAGGTTCCATATAATATATAATTTACTCAAAGTTGATACTTTATATTTGATGCAAAGCTGTTCTACAGCGTTTATTTGCAAAATTGCTTCAACAAGGCAATTGTGAATCCATTTCTTCCCTTACATTACATACAAATATTCAAAGCTCTATAACTATATAATTAGTTCTGGGACTCTTTTCTTGAACCCGAAAACAAGTAATCTTTATTGCATTTATCCCTTTTCTCATAAATTTAGAAGGTAAAAGAGTAAATATAAAGCCTAATCCACATGTGAAGTTTCCGATATTGTTTCTGCAGTTCAAAATAAAGACTCTTCACCTACCTCCTAGTCTTGCTTCAATTACCTTATGGCACATGAACTTGTTATGTTGCAGTTAATGTTTATAAATAAAGTGCATTCGAAGGTCAGTCTCAACTTAAATTTAGGTTTAAAAATAACACAAACATTACAAACCATAATTGTATTTTTTACACGCCATTTCCTAAATTTTAGTTTTTATTTAGCAAACAATATTCAGCAATCCTGTTCCCAAGCAACATTAAGCAATCAACCATGCTGATAAGACAAGATTATAAAGAAAAGTTGTATACCCTAACTGTAGACATGAAAATTCATAACTTTCGCTTAATAGCAAGTGGCCAGTATGTAGTTTTAAGCTTAATGGCCACTATTGCAGAATTTTAGTAAAATCCATTATGTCCTGAGGTGAGTGATGTCTATTTTCTGGACTACCTAACTGGAACATTTAGTTTACATTAAGTGTTACAATAACTGATAACATTAGCCGAATAAATCTACCATTCATGATTACAATAAGCTCTATTGTATCGGAGTTGAAAAAAAACCCACCTTAATTTAGGAAGAGATAGCCTACTTGAGTTTTTGTGCATTTCTCCAATTGTTTCTGAATTTTTGTTTTAGTACTGGTTCGGTATTATGCATGTTTTGAAATTAAAATAAATTAACTATGTTTTCCTAATTATCATAAATATCTTTTAGATAAATGGTAAATATCAACATTAAAATTATGATCAATATTAAATAAGAGCAAGAACAATTTCATTTATTAATCAATAATATAAAAGTTATTGCCAATTTTCCCTCTCCTAAGAGAATGTAAACATAAATGGTTATATGGTGCAAGTTTTGTAAATGTATTCTACTAGTGAGTTTTCTATCCTTTTAAGAAGGAAAACAGTTTCCATATCAATTCTGCATTATATATTATACATGTGTAATATCAATATACCTTATACCAAATACAACCTGCAAATCTTGTGCACATTAAAACAAATTCTTGTTAAAAATTTATTTGTATTAAATTTAACATATAAATAAACGTAATACAACAAAAAAACTGAATTTCAGGCAAAGAAAATTTATATTTGGTGATTGTGTAGAGAGGAAATATACACAACCCTTGTAACGGCCACACAGAAAGCTACCATTAGCCTATGGGTTGGTCGTGTGATCTGGGTTTTCTACACAACCCTTGTATATGAAGGTAAAAAAAAATGAAATTGCCTTTTTTATATTAAAATTTATGCAACAATTTCATAACAATTACAGCTGAAGAATTATAGATAGATTCATAGAGGTACAGTGGAATCTCATTACAACGAATTTCTAGGGACCGCAGTAAAAATTCGTTATTTTGAAAACTTAAGTTAAAGTGAAAATTTAAAATGGGGGGCATTTAAAAAATTGAAGGTATAGGAAAAAACATAATGAAACCATATTATATGCTACGATATATTTTAAATTATATACAAATACAACTATTTCGGTTTTTTGTTGTCATTAATCAAAGATGCATTTTAGAATAAAGAGGAATAAATTTATCACACATATATTTAAATTACGTAATTGTATTGATTGTAGCAGTAGATTCTTTATGTGAAGTGTGAAGCATAATATAAAGCAAATCAAGCATACCTAAAACAGCAAGTGGCCTTATTTCCAGGATAAGAAAAATCAATAACATATTCGAAAAATAGTCAGAAATTTTTGTTTGCACTGGAAGTGATAAAGAGTGTTTGTTAACAGTTTTCGATATCGCTTAACGAATAAAAATATTCAGTAACAGTTTTTTGCTGAGCTAAAATTCGATATTTGAAAGGACTGTTTGAAAAGACACTGGAGGGTCATCTGGTACATATTCATCATTGCCACTCATCACCTTCATCATCTTTTATGTCTTCGCAGTTGCTACTATCAAGACTAGCTATAATATTACTAGTTGTCAAGTCTGAACATATAAAAGCTTACTCATTGTATCCAACATAATCAGAAGGTGATATTGTTAAAGGAAAATTAAGCTCTTTGGACGCTGTAGCTCATAGATCTTTAGGAAAATCGACAGCTGTAGAATCCTAAAACAAATATATCATTCTTATCACATTCTAAAGAGAATACCCAACTTCTTCTAACAGTTCTGGATTATAGACTGGAACATATTTTGCCAAGCAACAAATATCATTGCAATGGCTTGTCTGAGGTTAATTGCCATACTAGTACTCATCATTCAAGTTCGCAAGTATTTTTTCAACAAGTAGTCAACGAAAATGAATTTAAAAATTTTTTTATGATACCCTGATCGAGAGGCCGTAAAATTGAAATGCAGTTAGCAGGAATATTTTTTGTTATCCAGGCTCAGGTGTTGTTTTTGTAATTGCAGAGAAGCGATGAAACATTTTTAAAACAATGAGGTTTTGCGGATTTTCCAATCACTAGTGGGGTTAGTTTTTCTGTGCCAGTTGCATTACAACAAAAGAGAACTGAGATGCAAACTTTTGATTTTTTTCCACCTTTGCACTGTTCGCCTTATTTCGCCATAGTACGATTTGGTGGCAGTTGGTAGAAAAAGGCTATCTCATTAGCATTAAATGTCTTCAGGTTCATAATCTTCCAAAATTTCCAGCAGTTTGTCTTCTTTCCATTCATGTGCAGCCGATAAATCAGTACATTTTTCATCTCCACTGACTTGTTTTCATGTTATTCCATATTTTTCATGGAAATGAAACAGCCATGCAGAACTAGCATCAAATTCTTTTACTTTCACAACTTCTGCAAATTCTTTCGCATTAGTTTGTATCATTGACATAAAAACAGGAATATTTTTCGGTCGAACATCTGCACACAGCTTCATCAATGTTTTAATGATTTTCTAAACAGTCTTTTCCTGTCGGGACACAAAACAGACTGCTCAGAAAGTTTTAAAATTTTGTTCTTTTTTTTAAAATCGCAGATAATGTAGAAGCAGCAATCCCACATTCCTTTGCAATATCAACTTGCTTCTTCCGGATTGTACTGCTTCCAAAATTTCAACTTTTTCTTTTAAACAGAACTAACTGCTTTCACTTCTTTCAGACATTTTAAATCAGAAACAGAAAAGTACAGCTGTACAGCCAAATAAACTAACTACAGTACACGTTTAATGTACTCGACAATACTGCTAATCTCAATTTTCTTATCAGTTCATATATGAAAGAATTTTCAGGGAAAATAGTCCCCCCCCCCCCGGATGCATTATCTATACACCTGGTCATGTAGACAAAAATATCTAGATAAGGGGTGGTTGCTTCAGAAACCCCTTTCAGTTGCACATTTATTTCCAAAAGGATTATAATTATGAAATACCCTACTTAAAAAGTATATCTTTCCTTTAAAAATAAACAACTTTATTGCAAGTAAAAATAGAAAGGAGTATTAAATGTTATCATAGTGAAATATTAAAATGCAGGTTGAGCTTCCGCAAATGCGCCGTTAGGTGCACTGAATCGCCAATATAGGCGATTACCTGCCAAGTATGGTAGTCCGGAAATCTCTATGACGTCATGAATCTGGGATTATTTTGTGTGTGTTGTCGCCAATGTAGCGATTTCGGGATAAATATGATCACTCTCTGAATACGTGCAGTGCAATGAAATGCAATGTAAATGGTACTGATTTTACTGATGATTATATAGCTGGATGTCTCTTTTAGCTTTATGATGATGATATATTTAAAACCACGTACTGATTGATTACTTGATTGAGTTTCATTTAGACATATTTCTAAGATATTAATTATCAATATTGATTGATGTTGAACGATTGATTGACATTGAAATATTGATCGAGCAAAGATAATGTTATAGATCATTAAATTATTCTTTTATAATTAATATCGGATATAATTAATAACAGTTAAACGGAAAGCTTGGTATATTATAAATATGGGGTAATACTATAGGATTTTTAACCATTATCTTAAAATATCAGCAAGGTTCATATACATAGCCAGAATTTCAAAGTTGGGGGGGGGGGGGGGGGGGGTAACGATCGAATTGAGGGAACTTTCAAGGAAAACTTGATACAAATATGGATATTGAAATATACTCATATGTTTCAACAATGGTGGAGATGACTCCAAATCTTCACTGCTTACGCTAATGGTATGGCTTGAATGAAGTCGGTTATAATTAATGTTGTGGATTGGTATCAAAATACCATGGGTTGAACGGAAAGCTTGGTAGATTATAAGTATGGGGTAATGTTATAGGATTGATTTTAAATTTCCATGTTATTTTAAAAAGCCATTTCTTTTCATGACTCAGGAAAAATGTTTGATTTTGCTCGTAAATAATTTTATTAGACTAATTACTGTTCCCACTGACTCCGGTGGCAATAATTATCTGCGATACAGTCATAACAAACTGAATCAGCTTCTTAAAGTACATTGAAAACGATAAAGCGCTTGAAAAACAATAAAGGCTTGTGATTTAGCTACGCTTGAAACCATATAGAATGAATTGATTGCGTACAAATTAAAATAGATGACTCGAAACTAAAAGAAATTCTTAGTAAAGAATTTGCATATAGTAACGGATTTGCTGTCTTAGCGATGACACGCCATTCTGTATTTTTTAACAAATTAAAGAATTTTGTCACTATTCAGTGACCACAACTGCTTACTTAATCCACTAAAACTCGCTTCTTCAATTATGTCTATGTGTCTGCTTGTTTGACAGGATATCTTTTAAGCAAATTGAAACATTTAAATGAAATTTTGTACGATTATTTCAATGAGTTAAGGTAAAAAGTTTATTTTCAGGCAGATTGTACCAGATAAAAGTCCTCAACTTTTTAGACATGCTATTCTCAAATCGTAAAATATTATAACAAATTAACTATCTTAAAAATACTATAGAAACATTTCATATGCTAATTTTTATTTAAAAGGGAATGACATTTCTATAGACGCTAACTTGCGTTATTCTCGTGATATTATACCTATTTTTACTTTCTCATACGTAGTGTTTTCACGGAATGTTTCTAGTGATTCCAATATATGTTTTTGGACCTTCTGAACACGTTTTGACTAGTTTTTGAGTGATGCCCGTCTGTCTGTATCTATGGTCTTTGGGGTACATGTTAGCTGCCACAAATATTGTGGGTTTTTCTTATTCAGGAAATTCACTGATTCAGCCCCATTAGTTGTACATTTGATGTACACATTCTTACCAATAATTTTTTTTCTTCTTCAGAACCATCCCGGACTCTATGCGATCAGTAGTGAACTGTGTTTCTTCATTCAGGATTTTTGGGCTAGGAAGGGGAAGGAAATTTTAGGGGGGGGGGCAAGTTTTCTATTTGTCCTATATAATATATTTAAATGTTATGTCACATACATAGAAACTAGGTTAACATAAAATGTATCCGGGAGTGCGAATACTCGTCTCGGGGGGGGAGGGGGCGGTCTTTGCCCCCACCCCCCCCTCCGAGGTATGCCTGAAAGAAACACTGGTAATGAAACAGCTAGGAAAAGGCGTCAAACACGTTTAGGGTCCATGGTTGGAAAAACCCTATGTGTCCACTTAAAGTGTCTTTAATTAGACAAGTGATTTATGACGTTCCGAAAGAGGGAGGGTTACTTCTCTACTTTTTCTTTTCTTTGCCAATAGTGAGGCCCGAGGGAAAAGGTGATTCCTCAGTAGGGTAAAACAATTACATAAAAAAAAAAAGTAGTAAATATCATTCAATATGTCACTGTCCATATGCAATATTATGCGAAAAATCTGTTAACATCATTCTTGTGAATCTGACACTAAAATAACTTATTTTTAAAATTAACTTGCTTATATTTTAATGTGAATAACATCTATACTTAGCGCATATTAGCTGTGAATAAGATCTATGCTTAGATCTGTGGCGGAAATTGAAGCGTTAGGAAAAATGTAAACGCTTTGGACGCATATACTGCCGAACCCAATAAATAGAAATGTAAATATTTTTTCTTGTTCTATTAAAAATATATAAAATGTTATGATAGATTAAAATATGTTAGATTAAAAATATATAAAAATAATTTCATTAATTTAATATTTTGAACTTATTTTTTGAAAAAACTTTAAAAAGTTATCTGTCTGAGCGAGATCTTTTTATATTTTTCTTACTTTCACTTGAAATGTCTTTGAAACTATGACAGATAGATATAAATAAAGGACAAAAATATGCATCAAGAAATTGCATCAGAATATGCATAAGAAAAATAAATAAATAAATAAATTATATATATATATATATATATATATATATATATATATATATAATAGTTTGAAAATTCAATGATAGAATAGAGAGAAGTTGCAACTCAAAAAACTCTAACTTTAAAATATGCCTACATAATAAAAATAATTATTAAATAGAGAATCATCGATTAAATGGGGAAAAAAAAATGCAAATTTCTAGTCATCAAGCTGAAGATTATCAACAAATATCAATGGAATGGAATATATATATGTGTGTGTGTGTATATACACTATTATGAAATAATAATAATTGTAATAATAATTCAAAGATTTCTAACGCAATATGCTTGAATTATTAGATTTATTAGAGAAATAATGTAACTTATATTTCTTTAGAATGTATCTATAGACATAACTCAAATTTGTAAATTTTATTTGAAATTCGGATATGTTTTAGATGACGTATCATTGGATATAGCAGACACAGAGAAAAAAAATCTGATGTGGGCAACACATGACTTTCCTTATATAATATAATGAATTTACTACTTTTACAGTAAAAAAATAGGTTTTTCTTATAGTAGATACTATTATTATTTCCAAGATATTGAATTTTCGACAATTAGTCGTCATTTTCACTGATTTAGCATCATTTTTATTCATTTGGCGAGATTTTCATTAATTTGGCAACATTTCAAAAAAGTCGCCAAGTTGGTGACATTCCGCCAAATTCGTCCCCAAAATCTCGCCAAGCGTTATGCACTAAGAAAAAAGTTATTCTTACAGCAGATAAATGACTATTGGCGTTTAAATACAAAAGTATTATTCAAAATATATTTTTTCATGAATGGAACAAGCTAGATCCACGAGAATGATGTCACACAATTTATCGCATGGTATTACATATGAAAAGTGAACATGTTTCTCAATAGGAATTTTTTTTTTTATGTGACGTTTTCATAATTTTTTTTAAAAATGTACAATATCTCGAGAACGGTTCATGTTAGCGTTCTAAAATTTATGCCAATCGTTTTCTAATGAAAAATTACATATGAAATGTCTATTTGCGTAACTTTATTAGCAGTTTTGATTTTTTGACGATTTTTTCAAAATTTCATTCGAAAATTTAGGGGGGTTCTGAACATTCGATTACGTATAAAATAAATAGGCTTCCAGTGTTTACGGATTGTGATTTTTGTACCAAATTTGGTTCGAATCGGTCCATTCGTTCGTCAGTTATCGTCTCCACAGACTCACTGACACACACACATACTTTCACACACACACACACACATACACACACACAGACATCACTTTAAAAATGTTTGATTCGTGATCAGGGATGCTTGAAACGTGCTCTCCCGTCGAAAACTCGAATTCGAATTTTCGACCCCCTCACAATACTTTCCTTATACATTATGTATATAAGGAAAGTAATAATTCGTGTCAAAAGTAATAATCTTAGTTACTTGCTCCAACGCTTCAAAAAACATTAAAAAGTATCTGGCCATTTCATAAAAAGCAGTTCCATTTGAGGAAATATATTTGAACGTCTGTTTGTGCTACGATTATTGCTTCATGGGTAGGATAATTTCATTTCGACCGCTCTCATCAACGATGTCCGTTTTAGAACAATAAAACACATATGCAAATTTTTTCAAAATCGGATTTTTAAAAAAATCAATTACTGTTATAATAATCTATAGTATAGCAGTATGGGGAGTAGAACACATGCAATTTTTACCCAACCGAACTAAGCAGGGAACTCGGTCTGTAAAACAATTACACAGCTGGATGCAATTGACGTCTAATACAAATATAAGAAACTTAGTCCTTTTATTTATTTAATTCAATATTAAATATTATTTACATCAGTGGTGCGTCACATTTTCGTTGGTGCGATCCTATTGAAGCATTATTTTATTTAGGAGACTCCAAGTCACCCGATGTAAATAAAAATCTGATGTGAGCAGCACATGGCTTTCCCTGCAGATTCAAATTCATTTTGTAATTTTGTATTCCATTATGCATTAAATTAAGTTCAATTGCCGAGAATAATATGGATAATTTTCTGATATTATATCCAATTCATTTTTTTTTTCATTGCATCTTCGTTTCGTTTGCCAACTTAATTCACTTTAAATTCTTCAGGTCCTTAAAATTCCAAAAACTACAATATCTCGAGAAAGGTTTATCCTACAGTCATGCGGTCAGATTTATTCTCTTAATTGTCAAAGATTATATGTAGAACAAGTATATAATTAATATATTTCAACAATTTTAGTCATTTATTTCAGAGTTTCACTATCTTGCACAGGTAGTATTTTATTTTAGATGGAAAATATTAGATTTGTAAGCCATTTCGCTAAAAAAAAAAAAAAAAGCAAATTCTTTTTTTTCGAATCGTATCAAAATCTAACCCTCATCACAGTATCCTACGAGCGACTTATCTACAAAATTTTGTGTAATTTGATCAATTAGTTTGTCAGCTAGAGTGGATACAATTTTTGAGGGCCATTTCGCAATAAAGGCAGATTCAATTCTTTCGAATCGTACCAAAATCTAATCAGCAGCAGGAACGCCCACGAGTGACTTATCTATCAAATTTTATGAAATTTAGTCGATTAGTTGAATTAGCGTGGATACATCCAATTTTTACGGGCTTTCTGTAAAAAAATGCGAGATCTTCATTTTCGAATAGTATTAAAACCACCAGCACCAGGGTGACCCACAAGTGACTTATCTACCAAATTTTGTAAAATTTGATCAATTAGTTTTTCAGTTAGAGTGGATGCAGGCAATTTTTGCGGGCCATTTCGCAAAAAGAGGCAGGTGGTTTTATCCCGAACCGTGCCAAAAACTAATCAGCACCAGGGTCACACACAAGTGACTAACCTACCAAATTTTATGAAATTCGGTCCATTAATTTTTGAGTTAGAGTGGATACATACATTGCGCAGACAGACAGATAGACACACACACAGACGTCACGCTAAAAAAGTGTTTTCGTGTTTTAGAGGTCCCGAAACGCGTAGATCCGTCGAAAACTTGAGTTACGATTTTCGACATAATTCAATACTTTCCCTATACATTACTATGTACTGCAGGGAAAGTAAAAATCTGATGTTGGCAGCACATGACTTTCTCTGCAGACTCAAATTAATATTTTCTTTATTTCCTTAATAATTCTTTAGATTGAGTTTAATTGCACAAAATAACAATAAATTTGCATTTTTTTTATTCATGTTTTGTTTTTATTTGGCAATTGGACATTTTTCCAAAAAATGCAAGAAATCTGAAATATCTTGAGGACGGTTAATCTTAAAGTATAATAGAGTGTGTTATATTCTTTCCTCGTCAAAACTTGCCTTATAAAATAAGAATTTAATTGATACATTTAAGCATACGTAGTCTTTTTTTTTTTTAAATTTCGGCAATTTTTGCGGGCCATTTTGTAAAAAAAGGCAGGTTGTTCTTTTCCGAATGGTACCAAAATCTAATCAGCATCAGAGTTTCCTACAAGTAACTTATCTACCAAATTTTCTGAAATTTGGTCAATTAGTATTTTAGCTACAGTGGATACATGAAATTTTTACAGGCCATTTCGCAAAAAAAAGGCCGGTTCTAATTTTACGAATCGTACCAAAAACTAATCAGCACCAGGGTCATACCCAAGTGACTGACCTACCAAATATTATGAAATTTGGTCCATTAGTTTTTGAGTTAGAGTGGATACATTTATTGCACCACAGACAGACACACACACAGATGTCACACAAAAAAGTTTTTTCGTATTCTAGAGGTCTCGAAACGTGTAGATCCGTCGAAAATTCGAGTTGTGATTTTCGGCATGATTCTAATACTTTCCCTATTCATTACCATGTATTGCAGGGAAAGTAAAAGGGATTAAAAATTATAATTAAATATAGATTTTTAAAAGTATTTATTTTGCATTCGCCAATATTAGTTAATTTTATCAATTTAAAGTAAATACTTCGTCTAGCTAGAAATAGTAGAATTTATTGAAACAAGAAAATGCTGTTAATAAAAATTTGCACTTGTTTGAACAGTCCTAATGGGAAAGTTGAGCTTAAATCTATATATTTATATATTGAAACAAAAAACGAATGTTATTAGTAGAAAAGAAAAATTACATACAATATTTGACAGTCCAAATGAGAAATTTGAGTTTGAAAGCTCTCCATTTTTCGATTTATATTTGAGATCGTTTCTCTGAGATCATCTTAACTTCTAGTTTATCTAAAAATGTTCGGTTTAATGATGAAAGCCAAAAAAGCAGTTTCACATAAGTATGTTATGTTGACGCAAACGGATGTAAATATTACCGTGCTTTTTTGACTAATACATAAATAGGTGTTTACTAGCCGAATACCCGTTGTAAATCAACGGTCTCACAATAAGCAACCCCAATTAACGTACATTTTTTAATAATTCACGTATCGCATTTATTCGGAAAATCGAAAATTTTGGTGTGAGGAACCCTCTGACGAAGGAAATATTGGAAGCCTGGAATTGCCCACTTTCTTCCTTTCGAACTATCTACCCGTACATCATATTTTAAGTTTATATCTCATACTGAAGCATGCAAATGTCATCATTTCACCTTTCGAACATTTTATGTGAATCACCCGTTTAAATGAACATTTATGAAAAATTCTATTCGCCTTGGGTTTATATTAAATTATTAGCCCATAAATCACATTTTAATATAGGCGTTAATCATTTATTAGGTAAATCGGACATTTTAGTGTGTGACACCCCCCTAAAATAACAAATACTGGAAATCTGAAACTGCGCACTTTCTTCCTTTAGAACGGTTTACCCATACACCAAAATTGAAGTATCTATCTTATCGCAAAGTATGCTTTCCAATCATTCCACTTTTCTAACATGTTGGTGTGGAGCAGCCCTCTACACAAAATTTTTGAAAAATTCAATTTTTTTTAGGTGATTTTATCGAATAATCGACCCGTGTACCAAATTGCAAGTCTCTATGTATTCGGAAAGTGCCTAAAAAAAGCATGACGGACAAACAGAAGGACAGTTGGCAATTGGTATATATAGATATATAGATTATGAACGGACAACCAAAATTTAAGTAGCGTCACAAAGTACCTTCTCGTCAATACACAGTCCACGAGAGCATTTATTTATTTATGAACGCACATCTATGTATTATTGCTTTCTTCATTCTGTTGAGGAGGGCAAAGGATGAAATGCATAGTGGGTAGGGATGCCTGAATCTTATAAACAGTTTACATGAAAAAAAGTCAATAACATGTTTTAAATAGGGGCACACTCGCTGCGTAGGAACCCTAAATTATGTCAAAATTATGTCTGAATATGAGTAAAAACACTAAGAGAACCTTAGGATTACATGTCTTTCATAAAGATAATAATAATAATTGTAAATAGTAAATCCATTCTAAAGTATATATTAGAAAGTGTAAAAACCAGATTATCTGCATTAAAAATACAACGAGTGCTTATTAATACATATAGATAAAAATGATAATCATTATTAACACTATAAAATAAAAATCAAAAAATAATAAAATATGTATTGAATAGAGAATCGATTATAGAAATTAGACAAGGCCTTCAGCCTTCCACCGATTCCTTACATCTATCTCCTGGCAAAATGCTCTGTTAGTTGAGACAAGTAGAACGAAATGCGTAATAAAAGAAAATATAACCATAAGTATCAGGTAGTAAATAAAAGGGAAAAATTGGAAAATTATTAAAATTCTATAGTGATTTAGACATGACAAAGTGCATGAATAACTCTGTGTTACCCTAAACTTTTTACTATACTGCTAACCAAATATAATGGATAAAAGTATAATTTACTAGTTTGAATAAGGTTGTTATATGTAATTGATGAAACTTTTTATCTGATAATCTGTAAATTCGAGACAATTGATTTACTGTTTCTCTTCAATAATTCTATTATAATTCATCTTTATTACATATAAATATCATCTTATTTATGTGCTGCACTAGCGCAATAAGTAGATGTATTTTTAATTGTACCGTTTTATAATACATACATATATATATAACTAATATGGAAATTTAAAAACGATATGCACTAACAACCGTAATGACAAACAACCCAACTCTAGCACAGGTGTTAAGATAAAGTTTTGAGCTACGTATAGATAAATACAATATGGAAAATATTTATGGGTACTTTTGTCTATATTTGCCCGGTATGGCAATTATAGACAATTGCTTAGGGCGGCTGTGTGGTGCCCGGTATGGGCAATTATAGGCAATTGCTTAGAGCGGCCGTGTGGAAATAAAATCAGGTGTAGTGAAAATGACTTTTGAAGGCGCCTATCCCTAATAAAAGAAATTCGAATTTTAACCAATTTTGTGAGAAAACATTTATATAAATGAAATTAAGGTAATTTAGATAATTGAAAGTAAAATCTTTTAAGTTGCCTTAGTGATCAGTAATCTGGTAAATTCAATGGTTCAGGGCCGTAGCCACAGATGAAATTAAAGATGAACTAGAGTGAAATTCATGGGTGCTCAATGAATCATTATCTTTTATAAACCATAATAGTTACTATTATATATTTCAATACATACAAACTATTAACAAATAATTGCATATTTATATTTGTAAGCTAAGAGTTGATTATCAATATCCATAAACGACTGGCCGTTAAACTACTGTTTCACAAAGAAACCGTCAGCAATTTTTGTTCAGAAATCGTAATATGTAGATGAAACTTGAAAGTAATCTGATACTCGAACAGAAAGATAACTCCAAATGTCAGTTTTTACTTTCCCTGCAATACATGATAATGTATAGGGAAAGTAAGTATTGGAATCATGCCAAAAATCAGAACTCGAGTTTTTGACGGATCTACACGTTTCGAGATCTGTAGAAAACGAAAAAACTATTTTTAGCGTGTCTGTCTATCTGCCTGTCTGTTTGTCTGTGCAATGTATGTATCCACTCTAACTAAAAAACTAATGGACCGAATTTCATAAAATTTGGCAGGTAAGTCATTTGGATGAGACCCTGATGCTGATTAGTTTTTGGTAGGATTTGTAAAAACAGAATCCGCCTTTTTTTGCGAAATAGCCATTAAAAATTTCATGTATCCACTCTAGCTAAAATACTAATTGACCAAATTTCACAAAATTTGGTAGATAAGTTACTTGTGGGATACTTTGGTGCTGATTAAATTTTGGTACGATTCGGAAATGAACAACCTGCTTTTTTTTACGAAATGGTCCGCAAAAATCTAAAAAACACAAAAGACTACTTATGTTCAAATGTACCAATTAAATTCTTGTTTCTTACGCAATTTTTGACGAGGAATAGAATATAACACACTCCATTATACTTTAGGACTAACCGTTCTCAAGATATTTGAGACTTCTTGCGTTTTTGTTACGCCGATTTCTGGAAAATGTCCAATTGCCAAATAAAAACAAAAATTGAATTAAAAATGCAAATTGAGTGTTATTTGGTGCAATTAAACTCAATCTAATGAATTATTAAAGAAATAAAGAAAATATGAATTTCAGTCTGCAGGGAAAGTCATGCGCTGCCCACATCAGATTTTTTTTTCAAGGACTATCAGAGTTGTTTTAACCATTTGAAAGTTAGTACTTAGTACAATTCTAAAGCTTAATTTCAGTTCTCAATACAATCTAGTACATAAATATTTGTTGCATGAAAACTGTCATTTCGAGGCCTCTCTCTCTTTGTCAGAGAACAGTTAAGACAGCAGAATTTTCAGTATCAGACATGCTTTTGTCATTCTGTAATCTAGCCTTATTCAGCTTGTGTACTAGCCTACAATGTTTATACCCAGTCAAGTAGATGTTTGATAAATTTGTCAGAAAATTTTAAATACAGTGAAGGCTTTCTGCACCTAAAACACCTCATGAAATTCCTGCAAGCATAAACTGACTTAATTTAATTATTAATGGCTTATTTCTTTAAGTATGAACAGTATCGCCGACTGAATTTTTGAACCCCTATGCAGCAAATATGCGGCCCCTTATTACTTCCTATGTTACAAGTTATTGACCCTTTTTTCATGAACTGCTTATGCGGTCCGGACCTACAAACAAGTCTTTTGGGCCCCTATGCAATGCATCTTTTTGTCCCTCCAGTCGGCGGCCTTGGGTATGTATCAGTCAGGCACGGCTTACAATTATGACTGGCATACATCATACGATAACTTAAAGAAATCTGAGTCCTGGGAAATCTATTTTGATAGGCCTGTTCCCAGCAGATGAGCATAACATATACAATTTTTATAAGCTCTGGACATTATGATAAACTCAGCCTATACCATAGAACTCAGATATCTGTGGATATGTTCTGGAAATCCGGCAACAAATTGGATCAATTTAATTACCGCATTTTATTATTTTTGCTGACCCATAGTCATTCTTTTCTCGGGCCCCTTTCAATGGTTGCATAAATATACATGTATGCAAGTGACATATTGCGAATAAAATAGATACTTTGGGACCCTAAAGCTTAGGAATCTTTGAAAAAATGTCTCTGTCCAGAGTTCTATCTGTATATGGGAGCCCCACATCGAATGGCAAATATCGTATAGTGGGCTCCTAAAACCGAATGTAAAATATAGCGTAAGGGGGTGGGGGGGGGGGCGGCGGCGAATGTAAAAATTAAGGCCGGCTGAAGATGTTGCTTCTAGGCCCTAAAATTGCAACAACGCCACTTTTCGGCCAAAATAATAGTCATAATTTTGCTAATTGATCTATTACTAAAAGGCCGATAGTTATAGTTTGGGCAAGGTGAAGAAGGAACACAGATTAGACAAAAGGCTTCAGACCGAGGCCTAGTAGTCTCTATGGGGCCCCTGCAACCACAAAATATACAAAAGCGAATAAACTTATAAAAGATGCTACTGATTCTGCCTTACCAACTTCAAACCCTATTCAGATTACAACTACTGAAATCTGAATGAAGATAAATTTCAGAATAACACGAAATTATAAAGGAGAACGTAAGAGAGGCCAATTAGTGATCATATGCGATTTTTCAATAATTAGCTTCAGACGAAAGTTAAAAAATTCTTAGAATAAAAAAGAAATTTCTTTTCCCATTTTGAAGCCTCAAGCAGACGCATGGATTGCTTGGCCCTAGGCACTGGTAGATCTACTCTGTTGTAACAACAAAGAAAGAGGGTTTTAGAATGGATTCGCTTTCAAAGCAAATTGAACTCAAGCGTTTCCTTGTTTTTGACAAAAATAAAGCCATAAATTTTCCGTCCCTAATTGGTGCCACTTGCCTCAACGATCCACACATGTTTGCCTTGAAGCGTCAATTCCGATAGTGGTGCCTCTATGGGGGGTGCCGCTAAAGAGCTTGATTACACCTCGAAGGACTTGAAAGGAAAAGATCCCGTTCCCGAAGTATTTTCATTTTGTCGCCCAAGCTTCACAGGTGCATGTAATGGCTTATAACAGAACACTTAAATAGAGTATATTTTAAAAATATTTTTTATTGTAATAAAAATTTAAAGTGTCCCCGGTTCATTGTGTGAGAATATGATATCATTTGAATTACGCTATGAATTTAAAGTATTAAAATACAATTTATTAATACTTATCATCTGAATGCACACAATTCTTCGGCGTTATTGGTAAAATTGGTTTTAATGATTGGGCTGCTCCTAACTTAATATCTAATACTAAATAATAACTTCTGCTCCTAACTTATGTAATAATTTGTATACACACATTAATATATTCATGAATTTTAAAGAAATTTTAGGAAACATTTTAGAATAAATTGTAAAAGAAAACTGTTGAAGTTTTAGAATTGTTATGACGTTATACTATATCAGTTTCGTAAAATCTAGCGCAAATAAAGAAATTTTTATGTGGACAGCACATGACTTTCCATATATAGTACAACGAATGCATTTTTTTCACATAATGCCATAATATATAAGATCTACGCTACGGCACAATGTTTGTAATGTTAAATTGCACAATGGGCGCTTTTCTCGATGACAACATGTAAAATTATTTCGAAGTACCTAATTAATTTATGTTTCGCACAACTCTAAATGGACAATTATCAATATTGATAGCATACGCAATAAGCAATAATCCACATATATTTCAATAATTAACTCATCATTGTGGTGTCATTTTTGTTAACTTCATTTTTTTTCGATTTTAACAATGCTTACTTTAATCTGGTGCAAAATATCAAAGCTGGTGTTTTTTTGCCAAATAAGATACCACTAAATAAGTCAAAAGTCAAATAAGTCATCACGTACGCCACATGTCTCGCCTAGCGTTACAGACAGAAGGGCATTTCTTATATATAAATGACTGTTGACGAATTGTTAGGCGTCAAAATTATTATGCAATGTATCTTCTGTCGTGAATGGAACAAACTAGACCCACGAGAATGATGTTAACAAATTTAGCGTAGAATACTACATGTAAAAGTAAATATATTGCCCAGTAGTTTATAATTTTTAATTTTATGTAATTTTTTGAAAAAGTGCAATATCTCGAGAACATATATTTCAAGAAAAGTATTTGAAAATAAAACGAAAAAAGGAAAAAAAATCGACGGTAGTTCCAGTTCGAAAGACCCAAAATGGTTTTAAGTTAATAACATTTTTTAAAATAAAACTCAATTTTCCTAATAACGAAAAAAAAAAAAACTCCATCCAAAATCGGATTATAGACACTTATAGGGTTTTCAAAGAGCTACAAATCCTTGCTTATTGTTTATAGCTATCACTTAAATGTTTAAGATATAAGCATATTACAAACTTGAAAAACATAAAATTTTAATACTTCTTCAACGTAAAAGGTCGGTTACTCGAAGATTATAAGAGCTTTTTAATACTAAATTTTCTAGTACGCATTTTTGTCGTTACTATTTATATCTATTTTTTATAGTTTACTATGTATTTCAAATGAAAGTTAGTAAAAAAAATTACTCTCTCAGAGACAATTTTTTTTTAAAGTTTATTCATAAAAAAGGGTTAAAATATTACAACATTGAAATTGTTTTAATATATGCATAATTTGAACGCTATTTCCGACCAAACAAGAAAAATTATTTACATTTTTATTAGACTCGAGATTATAAGCGTCTAAAGTATTTACATTTTTCGTAAAGCTCCGCTTTTCCACCAGAGAAACCATAGACGTTATTCACATCAAAATGGGTAAGCAATATTTTGATGAAATAAATCAAAGTTTTTTAGAAATGAATTTCAGAGAAGTGCATTCACAGGACGCAGCATCTTTGCTATTCAACTTAATACTAAATACCGTGCATGTCCTTTATGCTTCCTCGTGCAGTAATGAAAAACTGTTTTAAAAATTCAAATTTTCCATTTTTATAGAAATCCATGTTTTAATACTAAATCTATTTTAATAACCATTAAAATATTCTTCTATCGTTTCGGAAAATAATTGCATAGGTGTGCATATATTTCATTTGTAATCAGTATTGTAATTGACGGCTTCAACGATTAATTTTATGTTAGTTGCCATATGAAATTAATTTTACCCTGGTTTAAAAAATATTAATTGCGAGCGAACAAAAATTTTACTTTGCTGAAATTATAGATATATCAATTATTAATGCGCACATTACGCGGTATTGAGGCTCACGGCCCTTTGTTCGGTAGCTTCAATTATGAAATCAGCTCAAATGAGCAAAGACAATGTTCTGCATTAAATCCTTTTACGTAATTTTGTAGAATCATAAGCAGAAGAACATTTTAGAGTGGAGACTGATCTTAATGGGGACTAAACTCCTATATCTCACTTACAACAGCTTATGCTCTTCATCATACTGAAAAACAAATCCCCATGAAAGTTCCATTAAAAGTACTATTATGCGACTTTGCATATACAAGTATACAAAACTTACAAAAGAAAAATATTTATGAAAGAAAGTAAAAATCAGTAAATGTAGTTAAATTTTACAAGCATTAATATATTTTTTGTAAAATTGAAAGTTTCGCTTATAAAAATTTTAGCTCAAAATTACGACTGAAAGCAGGGATCGAGCCCAGCCCTCTTGGATTGTACCCAATCATGTAGCCAGTTACAATATTTCAACCGTAAATTATGTTACACCTTTTGTTTTAATTTCTATTTTTATTAAAATTCAAAATTGCTAATGTTAAAAATAAATGAATTACCCAAGATTCCTAAATAATGCTACTATCAAGGTAAAATTTCTTCATTACAATACGGTTCGTACTCACTTCTAGTAAATCGTGTTAACTTTAAATACATGTAAAAAAAATTGATTGTTTTGAAATCACTGAAAAACGAAACCCGGTATTATAATCCATACTGGAAAATGAAATCCGGTACTGTAAATGTCCTCCATTCGATCCTCGCCCCCCCCCCCCCCCCTTCTAAAATTCTATCTACTCCTATAAACTGTACGGATATTTAAAAGAATGTTTCAATATCCTACTGTAAGTTTTCCGTTCAATTCATGGTCATTTTATTCCTTTTCGAAGTAGTCATTGGACACCCCCCTTCCTATTCAAGTGGTGTCCGTTCCCCCTTATGGGAGGCCCTGTTCTGTTCCAATGCAACGACTAACAATGTAAATGTCCTCCCCCCCCCCCCCCTTGAAATTCTAGCAACGCCTGCGAACTGTACGGATACTATAAAAATAATTCAATAACTTGTACATAATCATATATTTATATACAAGTTTTACGTTCAAAGCATGGTCCTCTTATTCCTTTCCAAAGTATTCATTGTAACCGCTGTTGTGCAAACGGTACCAGTGGCGTACGGCACATGGGGGTCCCTTCTCCCTTTGCTGTGAATTAGCATATTAGTTATCAATGCAATCCCTCTTGCAAAACAAAATCCAGTCGTCAACCCCCACCCTCTGTAAAATTGTGGCTACGATACGGCACAGACATATTAAAACAAATATTTAAATATTCTATAACTATCTTCTATTTGAAGTTTTCCGGCTAATTTGTAATTTTTATACTTCATAAATATTAGCTTTTTATAACATAAGCAGAAATGTTTATTTTACAAAAGTTAGTTAAAACGGTGTTATATTTGTATTTTTCGAACCTTAACTGAAATCATGAAATTAACACGTAGTTTTAAATATACCATAAATGACTGAAACAAATAAATATTTTGTACCGTATCATTTAATTGTAAGTATTATACTTGTCCAGAAATCACTGCATTGCCGCGAATTGGCAAAAAAATAAACCCCATCCCATCACTCCGACATTCAATATTTCTATATTCAAATCGACATCCGTTATAAACTCACAGGGAAAGAGAAGCTGTAAAAAGTTTGACCATCGCGAGCCGTTTGTAATATATTACCTCTGAATGTATCGCATTTTGGGGGTGTTTAAATAAAATTAAAGTTGGAAAGTGTTTCATAATCAATGCTTTATGCATGACTGATCTTTGTTGTGATTTCTTAATACTTTTCGTTGCTGAGTAAGCCTGTGAGAAATAAACAATGGTGATAGTTTCCATTTAAATTCATATCTCAAACCTGCGATTTTCCAAAGGGGTTTAATGCGTTCAATAAACTCCCATAAAACTCAGAGATTTAATTGACTTTCACGTTTTAAACCAATAATGTCCAACCTTTTGCGTTGTGAATCATGGAGTGAGAGAGTAGAACTCCTAGAAAAAATTGTCGTTTTTCACTAATATCTCGAGAACCACTGGTCGTAGAAACTCGAAACATGGCCTGTATTTTAAGTGAGGCGACCAAGACAAATTTCATGAAATTCTCCAGTTATGGTGGAGGTGGATCATACATACATACTTTTCTTCTTTATGTATGTAGATACTCCGAAAAACAGGTATGCTGCTAGTATATAATATAAAGAAATTTAAAATTCACAATGATGGGCAAATTCCTGCAGTATTCTACATTATACTGTTATGTAAAACATTACATTAAAGCATTTATTTTAATTCTCCTTAAACGAAGTATAATAATCTCTGTTCTCAGTATACAAAATGTTGCTCCCAGGAAGATCTGAATAATAAAACATTTTGTCCCATTTGTAAACAAATTTACAAAATATATGAAGATTGATAAAGATATGCCGAAATGATAGTACTAAAAGATATACCGCAGAAGATAAACCAGCAAAATTTTCAACGATCGGCTAAACTAAATATATGAGTTTGAAAAATCTTTGCCAAAATAAAACAAATGACATAAGAAATCATTGAAAATACGAATGACTCCGGTAATCTCTAAACCCAAGGCCACAATTGATATAACATAGTCAAAAACGCAATATAGTTTATTTATATAATTTATTTTTGTATAGGCATTTATTCAATTACTCACATAAAAATATGCGATAGAGTATAGGCCTTAACTATAATTTTTGCGCGTAGACCCGTAAACTGACAATCAGCTCGGAAGGTTAAGAAAACCCTACCCGTTATTTGAGAAATAAAGGAAACCTGAGAGGCAAAGCCGATATGTCTATGAACCCGACCCGATGAAGGTCTTTAAGATAAAGACTACAAATTTAAGGTAAAGATAGAAGAAGGTGTATAATTTAACTTTTCCAATATTTGCTATTTTTAGGAATGCTATATACACCAAAATGTTTGATCTGCTGACTAAATGAGAAACGTCTTCTTTTAATTGAGATAAAGACCTTCTTTTAAGTGAGAAAAATTGACCCATGTACAAACTTAAAAAAAAAAAAAAAAAAACTCTGGAATAAAGAAAAAATTCTAAAAATTAAATGTGAAAGGTCCTTTCCACCAAATCGTTCGAAATATAGATTAGAAAAAGCATTTGGCAGTGAAATAGAAAATGGAATTTTGGAAGCAGCATATATCGTATGATAGAAAATAGAAAGAAAATGCTATATTTCTTTCTATTTTCTATCATTCTATTATTTTGTAATATTTTGTATTTTTGGGGAGCGCACATCGAAATGTTTAATTAGCCGAATGGATTAGAAATACTTTGTCGTAAGTAAGATAAAGATTTGAAATTTGGTGTAAGGGGACAGACAGTTCGCTAAGGCCTGCTTTTAAAATCAAATTTTTTAGAAATTACCATTTTCCCGGGGTATGCTTACTGTGAGAACATTGACATATAAGATAATGGGCATTCGGCAAGTATTTTAATTAATTGCCTTAGGTGATGAAAGCTTAAAATATATTATAATTTCTTTACAGTCTTCCTTAACAACTTTTACTATAAGGCTTAACACCTGGCATTTGTTCATTTTCTGTAGCACTTCCTAAACTTTGTTTTTTTCTTCTTGAAACACAAATGTCTTATCGACATTTTCATCTGGTAAATACTTAACCTACTGTCAAAGACCATATGCTCCCCCTCCCCCCTAACTTTCCAGAATAAAACCATTAACGTGCGGTCTGGAAATAGACATATTACTTCCATGTTTCCGACAGTGCTTTAGGCCCCAAAGTTTAACAAAAGGACAGGAAACATAGAAACCTATCTCATTTATTAAAATGCATGGTAATCAATGACACCCATTTTTGACATGGGTGAAGAAAACAATAATTCTTCGAGCAAAACACTAGATAAGGCTCCTATATATATAGGAGCTTTAACACTAGAGATTCCCAGAGACGTAATACATGTCTATTGAAATTCCTATGTGACATCCCCCCCTCCCCGAATTTTGAATTCTTACAGAAATAAAATGATGTAATGCTCTCCTTAAGTCTCACAGACATGAACATAAGCGTAGAGTTTTAAAAAATATTGGGGATGGGGGGGGGGGGGGGGAGAAGACTTGAGACTGCCCATTTTTGTGAGACATATAAAACCTTTAATGTACACTTAAAATATCGGACATCTTCATTTAACGGACATGCTTCAATAGTAGACACTTACATTTAACAGACACGGTTCCATACAGAACAAGCACCTTCATATAATTTACACATTCACTTAAAGAGCATTTTTAAATTATCCCACAAAAAATATAAATAGTTTTCTAACCGCAGAATAGCTTACTCTTCGTCCAATGACAAATATTGATTTATGGCAAACAAATGTAAAAATTATGCATTAAAAAAAAATAATAATAAGATGTGGTCAACACATGAGCTTCGCTGCATATTCACGTTCTCTTTATTTCTTTAATAATTCATTAAATTGAGTTTAATTGCACAAAATAACAGCCATAATTATTTTAAATTACATTAAATTTGCTCTTTTAATTCAATTTTCGTTCTCATTGGGTAACTGGACTTATTTTCAAAGGTCGAGTAACGAAAATGCGCAAAAAACAAAAATATCTCGAGAACGGCTAGTCTTAGTGTAATAAGATTGGTCTTACACTTTTCATCGTTAAAATTGACGTATAAAGCTAGTATTTAATGGATATATTTGAGCATACTTAGTTTTTAATTTCAGATTTTGACGATTTTTACGGACCATTTCGCAATAAATATCAGGTTATTATTTTCCGAATCGTACCAAAATCTAATCAGCACCACCAAGGTAACCCACAAATGACTTATCTACCACATTTTGTCAAATGTGAGCTATTACCTTTCTAGCTAGTGGCCCGCGAAATGGCTCTCAGAAATTGCCTGCATCAGGCAACTTTTACGGGTCATTTCACAAAAAAGTCGCTTTCTTTTATCCCGAATCGTACCAAAAACTAATCAGCACCAAGGTCACACACAAGTGAAATTTTATGAAATTTTGTCCATTACTTTTTGAGTTAGTACAGATACATACATTGAGTAGATACATACATTGTACAGACAGACACACAGACGTCACTCTAAAAATAGTTTTTTCGTGTTCTAAAGGTGTCAAAACGTGTAGATCCGTCGAAAACTCGAGTTGCGATTTTCGGCATGATTCCAATACTTTCCCTATACATTACCACGTATTGCAGGGAAAGTAAAAACGGTGTTATAGCTTCCAGTTGCATTCAAAATTTGGAACATAAAAACAAAATAGCAGAAAATGATCAGCAATGCAATAATTTTTTTTTTCAATGTATATTTTTCTGAATTCAATGTTAATGTTTCCGAATAATAATATGGAGTTTTATACAATAATATACTAACACTATCGGAGAACAAACAGAACTTTGCAGTCAAGTATTAAAGCAAATCAAAGGTTTAAAATTTACTTTCCAGAAGAAATTAACATAGATTTATACAAATAATTTGGAAGTCAAATTTTTGGAAATTTTCACATATATTAAATTTAGTTTCGTTACTTTAACCATTTAGTGGAAATTTTTAAAATTAATTATTTAAATCTGCAAGCATGCTCATCTTCTCAAAAATTATTCGAAAATAGAATAAAAAATAGGAAAACAATATATTAATATTTTGATGAAATAAATCAAGTTTGAGAGAAATGATTTTCAGAGACCATTCACAGAATATATAGCATCTTTGTTATTAAACTCAATCTAAAAAAAATTGAAAATCTGTCTGTTTATTTGTCCCATTATCACCGGAGAACTGCTGAAACGAATTTGATAAAATTTTGTGGGTATCCTTGAAATAACCTCACTTAAAAATTAGTTCTATTAATTATGATCTGAATTGATCTGAGAAATATGCATGTACAAGAAATTCAAGTAAAGCTTCTCTATCCCGATATTTTTATTATGTTTTTTATGACAGAGTAAAAGGTGCATTATCTGGAAAATTACTAGTGTCAGCATTTTAAAAGTACTTTCATTTCTTTTTCTAATGTTAATTTGCCTGTCTCCATCTATTCGGAAACCATAAACGTAAAAGACGTATTATATATATAGCTATGTCGGAAACAGCTTAATAAAGACGTGATAGACAGATCGGCACTTGGCAATACGTGTATTAATAGATTGAAGCCTAAAATTTTATTTCCGTCTATATGTTTGTGGAAATTCGATTTTCTATTTTATGTAAAGTCCTATAATTTTTGAGTACAGTATTGTGTTAAAATATTACAGCGTTGGCTTACTATTAGTTTTTAATATTGTATTGAATTAATATTTTCATTGGATTGCGTCTGCAGATTTATTCACCAGTTAAGTATGTATACTCTCTTTAAGACTTCCATTTTCGTTTCTTCATTTCGAACTTCATTTTTCTATAACCTTTCAAAACGAAAATTTTCATGGAAATATTCTTTCCTTCAGATACTAACACTCAAATACAAGTAAAATACTAAATTAAAAATACTTTCTATGCAATCTATATTGTTTTATTTTGCCACTAATAATTTTACGAAAAAATGAACTAAATTGGTGTCTAAATTTATTCAATATGAATTCAAATCAATAAAAGTAATATGAGATACATTGAGATAAGAAAATTTAGTTTTCTGAGTATGGTTTAGCATAAGGAAATATGTCATAAAAAATGAGAGTAAATATATAAAACTGCTGAATTTAAAATCAATACAACAAAATTTGAAGGGCACTACAGGTTTTGTAAGAACTACATGAGCTACATCATCAACTAAATTCCAATCACATTCAATCACACTGGTACATAAAATATAACAGCGAATAAAGAATTTCAGAATTATGGAATATATAACGAAAATAAAGATAGAAACTTGGTTCGGTACCGATATAAGCTAACTTCATCAGTTAAATGTAAATATAATTTGATAAAACTACTTTAAAAATAACAATGAATTGTGGAATTATAAAGAATAAAATAAAAATCTGATGTGGGCATCCTATGACTTTCCCTATATAATATAATTAATTTACTCCTTACCCCATCCCGAAAAAAAAATGATGTATAAGATCTGTGGAACAATGTTTTTAATGTTGAATTATACATTGTGCGCTTTTCCGGATGACAACATATAAAACCATATCAAAGTGCCCAATTAACTTATATTTCACGCAACTCACTTGAAAATTATCATAGCATCCACAATAGGCAATATAATCCATATATCAAAATATTTTAATAATCAATTCATCAATATGGCATCATTATGGCGGCATCATCAATATGACGTCAGTTTTGCAATTTTAACTATAGTTTCGCGAATCTGCAGGTGAAAGATCACCAAGTTAGCAATATTTCGCTAAATGAGTTTCAAAGCTGGCGATATTTCGCTAAATGAGTAACCAAGTTCACCAAACTTATCGCCAAGCATTATAGATAAACGTGTAAAAGAACATAGAACATTTCTTATATATAAATGACTGTTGGCGAATTGTTAGGCGTAAATATACAAAACTATTACGTAAAGTATCTTCTCTCGTGAATGGAACGAATTAAATTAGCAAGAATATTAACAAATTTATCGCATAATATTATATATGAAAAGTGAACATATGTAACAATAATGTACACATTTTCTTAATTTCATGTTTTTTTTTTGATAAATTTATTTGAAAATATGCAATATTTCAAGAACGGTTTGTGTTAGCGTTAAAGTTAGTGTCAATACTTTTTTTTTTTTTTCAAAAAGTGCAATACCTCTAGAACGATTCATGCTAGCTTTATAAAATTTATGTCAATCATCATCTAATGAAAAATTTTATAAAACATTATTATTTAGGCAAAATTATTGAAAGTTCTGATTTTTTGATGATATTTTCAAAATTTTCATCAGCATTCAATAATTTTTGTACAAAATTTCATTCGAAATGCTCCATTCGTGAGATCTCCACAGACTCACTCCCTCTCTCTCACACAGACACACACACAGACATAACCTCGAAACCACTCGATTCGAATTCGGGTATGTTCAAAACGACGTGCCCCTCTGTCGAAAATAGAATCCGAATTTTCGACTCATCACAATATTTTCCTATACATTATACTGCGTATATAGGAAAAGTAGAAACGAAGTAATCAAACTGTTTCACATGCTATAGGGTGCGAATTTATCAATTAAATGTAAATAATATTTGATAAAACTATTTTTTAAAATACCATAAGAAAACTATAACTAACATTGGATGAAAACAACTGGTTTCGGAAATTACATGAGCAAAATTCAACAATTAACTTCAGATACATTTGTACAAAAAGATTCCAATAAATTAATTCTACGAAATCGTGTAATATATTTAAAACCAAAAATGCAGGAAACAAACGATCTTGAAAGCTGAAGGGAGTAACTTCATCAGAATAGATACCAGAAAAAGCGGTTTTATAAACTAAATTAATTACCGTCATCTGGACTTTTTTCTTACACGGTTTTACGAAAAATGTCTAATTAAAATGTTTCTTTTTAAATAACATGAAATTTCATTGTTCAAATTATTTTTCCTTATAAGCAGGCATGGAATTTATATTATTGAATATAGTGCGTATAATAATACATTTGTTGTTAATTTTTTCTTTATCTTAATCCTGATAAAATTGTCATTAAATATAAAATAATCAACTTCACTTATTTAAAACATAGTTCTAAGCGCAACATTCGAAAATTAATAAAAAAATCGTCAGAAGATTGGGAAGAAAAAAATGCTTTTACTGTCATTTTTTCGCTTCACAGAAATCATCTTTGTTTACAGTGGTCATGACCCCCCCCCCCCCCCCCCCTGTAAAATCTTTCTAAATACCTTGTGTAAAACCCATGCTAAACTACCGGCCCACAAATGATCCATCACTGTCAATACCGAGGACGTCACCTCCGAGAGCTCCGAGGCTCTCGGAGGTGACGGATGGGATTATTGTTGTGGTCAGCGCGGACCAATTACAGTCTCTTAAGACCCGCCCAGAAACATATAGTGTACAAGAGATCCAAAGGATTTGTCTACCTTTTACTTATATTGGTGCATCTGCATGTGGAACTGCCAAATCAAACTTGAAATAGGCGAGGGGAGGGGGGGGGGGCGCTTTTAAAGAGACTTGTGGTAATTTTTCTGGTCAGTACTGTTCAACGCTCTCTACCCTCAGAAATGGAATCGTCTGATAACCGGAAATGAATTGGATATAAATTAGGAACCCCATTTCTTTACAACTCATTTCTGCTCGTTGATATTACTTGACATTATCGGACGAAATGTGGTGTTTGTATACTTTGATGGAGAAGGTGATCGATGATCGAGACATGTGTTTGGAGTGGTGCGAGCAGCGTCGTCTTATCCCTACGACAATGAAATGTACTGAGGATCATGAAATGAAACTTCATTTCAGATATGGAGATCAGGCAGGGCTCGGAACATTTCGTTGCCGTTTAGGGCATAGTGACGGCAAAGACCAGTCTGTGTCACGAATTAAAGGTACGTGGTTCTCCTGTGCTCATATCCCACCCGAGAAAGTTCTCTACATCACAATGTGCTTCGCAAATGATTTGACTGTTTCGGAATCTATCCTCGAAACCTCGTGGGAACAGAAGACGTCCAGTGAAACCATTTGCGACTGGTACAATTATTGCCGGCAGGCTGTTTCCTCTTATATGCTAGAACAGCAAGATAGTGAAGGTCCGATTGGTGGTGTCGGAAAGACTATCGAGCTGGATGAAAGCAAATTTGGTAAGAGGAAATACAACGTGGGGCGGATTAAAGACGGGACCTGGGTTCTTGGTTTCATTGAACGAGATTCCAAACGGTTCCGTCTGGAAATCTTGCCCGGGAATAAGCGTGACACTGCCACGCTTATGCCTCTTATTCGTAAGCACGTTGCTGCCGGAACAACAATAATAACTGATGAGTGGAGGGCCTATCGGGAACTGGACCGTGATCGAAATTACAATCACGAGACAGTGAACCATAGTACCAATTTCGTTGATCCAGTAACAGGAGCAAACACCCAAACAATTGAGGGATCATGGAGGCCGTTGAAACGGCGATTTTCAACTGGTGGTCGACGTGCTTGTTTCGGAGACCATTTGATGGAATATCTATTTCGGAGGCACTGTAGATACAGTGGCATTGAGCCATTCGATTTAATGGTAACCTTATTATTGTCCGTATTTGCGTTCCCTACGCAATACGTGAGAAGTCCACGTCAATCACGAGCACAGATTCGATCAACGAGCAGAGACTCAAACTAATAGAACTTTTTTTTTTACATTTTTTGTCCTTTTTTAGGACATGGGCTTTGCAAAAAGCCCTAACATTAAAAAAAATAGAAACACTTTTCACATGCAGTCTCTACTAGAGCTGTCAAAATTGATCCGGATCCGACAATGGATCGAGATCTGAATCTGAAATTCGGTATCAAGAACCGGATCTAAGATTCGGTTAAGGATCCGAATCTGAGATCAAGATCTGAGATTTAGATCCGAGATCCAGATCCTGAAACCGGGTATAAAATTCGGAACAGGAAATGAGATCCAGGGTTCTAATTGGATTTGATGGATTCCGATCTTAACAGCCATTGTTTCTACCGAAGATTATTTACATATATGCATTAAAAATTGTATCGCATAGATACTATTTCGATGAATTCGCCGACTACCGTCTCAGCAGCTTTTGCTGAAGAGGGTAAAAAGTACGAAACCGGTCTACGAATAGTGATAATTTCACTGGGAGCGCTTTCTATACACTGAAAACTATCACGTATTGGTGGGTTCTGTTTTATGAATTGACCTACTGTTCTTAGTTAAATCTTCATTAAAATTATGTAATAAAAATTCTTTATTTCGAAAATGTATCCACAAATTAATGCTTTGAAATTAAGTTACTAGCGTCTAGAGCTTACGGATCTCGAACTATCAAAAATGCTTTATTTCCACTTCGTTTTTAGGCGCATATGTTTTTAGGCGATCCAATTTCGCTTGGCAAATAAAATGTGATCAAAACCTTTTTGTACATATCTCATTAAATAGATGAAACTAAAATTAATTCTTTGTTCTATGGTAATTGGGTTTTAATGTCAGTGTAGAGTGCTTTAACAATGTTAATGGATCTAAGCAGTATAATTTATTTCACATGTAAGAAATAAAATTTATTTTTAACATATGTAATTAAATTTTTAAACAAAAAAAAAGTATAAACCTTATTATCATTTATTTTATATTATACATACATTACATATATATATATATATATATATATATATATATATATATATATATATATATATATATATATTACATAAAAGTACTTTTGCAAATTTAAGAAAATTCAAATTACTCTTGAAAATGTCGTAAGTAGTATGTATTTTGTATTTTAAAAGTATTTGAGATATAGTTGTTTGGTTTTATACTGAAATTTTCCTGACTATATCACATTATGTTTTGATTAGTACACGGATACATCCAGTACCAACTGATTGTACGAGAATTTTTTTTTTTTGTCTCAGGTAAAAATGACGGGTTTAAAAGAAAACTTGTTTTTACTAAGTTCGAGCTGATATAGTATATTTTTTCCAGTATATTTTACTATGTTTCTATAGTAATAATTAAGTACATGTTGTTTTCTATTTTAAAAACCTACAATCTCTAAGCGTCAGATGAGCAGCCATTTCACTCAAACAATGAATTTAAAACAAAAATGAAAGATAAGAATTTTTGTCACGTTATACAATGAAAATGATTGAAACGCATTTCTTATAATCATAATTCAGTTAAAAAGTATTTTTTATATAAAAATAGGTTTAGAAATTGATAAAATTTCTGTGTTTCATCAAATTTATAAAATTAAATGGGACTTCGTATATACAAGTATACAAAACTAATAGAGGTAAACAATTTATGAAAGAAGATAAAAATCAGTAAATGTAGTTAAATTTTAGAAGCCTTAATCTATTTTTTATAATATTGAATGTTGCGCGCATAAAAATTTAGCTCAAAATTACGGCTGAAAGCGGGAATCGAACCCAGTCCTCTTGGATTGTATCCAAGCACGCCAACAGTTACAATATTCGAGCCGTAAATTATGTTACACCTTTTGTTTTAATTTTTATTTTCACGAAGGTCCATACTCACTTCTAGTGAATTGTATTCACTTTAAACATCAGTAAAAACAAAACAGTATAAAAATACACCCGATTTCGAAAACTTGCAGTTTTCGAAATCATTGAAAAACGAAATCCGATACTGTAATCCATACTAGAAAACGAAATCCGGTACATTAAATGTCCTTCATTCGATCGTCTTCCCTCCCCATATCTGAAAGTCTGTCTGTCAAAGCTTATAAACAATGTGAATATTAAAAAGTATGTTTCAATATCCTACCACAAGTTTCAATCCATAGTCCTTTTATTCATTTCTAAATTATTCATTGGGGTCCTCTCACTCGAGTGGTGTCCGTTCCCTCCCTTATGGGCGGCACTGTTCCAATGCAACGACCAGCAACGTAATGTTCTCCTTCGATCATTGCCCTCCCCCCTCTTCGAAATTCTGGTAACGTCTATGAACTGTACGAATATTTAAAAATATTTCTATATGCTATACATTATCTTATATTTATACTGAAGTTTTATTTCGGCCAATCAGTGATTTTTATACTTCATAAATATTAGCTTTTTATAACATAAGCAGAAATGTTTATATTTTACAAAAGTTTGTTAAAACGGTGTTATATTTGTATTTTTGGAACCTTAACCGAAATCATTAAATTAACACGCAGTTTTAAATATACCATAAATGATTAACGCGTAGTTTAAAATATACCATAAATGACTCAAACAAATACATATTTTGTATCGTACCATTTAATTGTAAGTATCATACTTGTCCAGAAATCACTGCATTGCCGCGAATTGGCAAAAAAATAAACCCCATCCCATCATTCCGACATTCAATATTTCCATATTCAAATCGATCATCCGTTATAAACCGAAACTGTAAAAAGCACGTTTGACCATCCCGAGTCGAACAAAACCCCCATCATCTTGAACACAACAAAAATGTAACCCCAAAATAATGCCTTGGAAAACGCCAAACGTGACGATATCCTCCTCAAATAAATGTAACCCCAAAATAATGCCAAGCGTGTTGACTATTGGCGATAAAATGACGTCACGGTCGGTCTTAGGGGAGCTCTAGACAGCAACGGCGCATTTGCGGAAGCTCAACCATTTTTCGGTTGAGCTTTCGTAAATGAGCCGTAGACTGTCTAGAGCTCCCCTAAGACCGACCGTGACGTCATTTGATCGCCAATAGTCAACACTTGGCATTATTCTGGAGTTACATTTATTTGAGGATGATTGAGTAAAAAGAATCGTTGGTGCGGACAAAACCCAGGATGGCCGCCAGGTGGCGCTGAGATCGGTCCTTGGCGAAAATGCGGCAATGCTCAGACCACAGAATACTATATAATATTAGTCTGTGGCTCAGACATTTCATGGGCTCAGACCCAAGGTTATTATATCTATATTATTATATCTCAGACCTGCACAGACGGTTAGACATTCTTTGCTCTACAGTTGCAGTGCAGTTGAAAAACAATGCAGTAATACCCCGTTCAACTCTTAATATGCATATATAATCGCAATAAACACCTTTAGAAATAAAGGATATTGTCGTTTCGGATCCTTATCATGATTATATTTACTCATTTGTATACTTATAACTTTTGAATTTACTAATCTTAAGCCAATTGATTAGCTTGACATAAGCCAGTTGATTAGCTTGTTTGAGATAGAATTATTTTTATAATTTTCTGTCTGTTCAGGCTGATTTGCTGGATGTGTTGAAGCAGATAACATTAGAAATAAAATTCTTTTAGATTAATTATACTGTGATTTTCTTTTTATGTAAATGTGTTTATATAATGAATATGTGTAAATAAAAAGTGTTTGAATAAATTTTGCTTAGCTTTACTCATGTTTCATTATTTTCTTTGTCTAATTTATTTTTATAGGACATTTTTTTTCCTGGTAGGAACCATTATTGATTTTACAATTATATTACAGCAGTTTTTTTTTTCTCCTTACTTTCTGTAGTTTATGTTACACTTCTGCTAAAAGAGTTTATCTGAAAGAAATATGTAAAATATAGAAGAGTTTCTTTCTTAAAAACATTTCATCTGCAACTTATAAATTGCAGTTGTATTATTAAAATTTACAAAAATTATCTTCTATGAAGAGTATAAAATATATCTGTGAAATAAAATCTGAGAGTAAAATATATCTGTAGAGCGAAAATAATATTTAGTGTGAAAAATAATTGTGGAACTTCTTACTCTTTATTTGTTTTACATGATCATGTCAAAGGTAAGTGCATTTATAATTTCTATTTTATTAATATTACATATAAGAGTGCACTTGAATTTGAGTGTAAAAGTTTTTCGTAAGATCATGCATGCAAAATAAAATTCTTATTTTAAGTATAATTAGATATGAAATAAAATATAATTTTATATAACCGTAATATCTTTTAATGATAAAGAAAAAATTTATGCAAGGAAAAGCATACAAATTTATATTTTTATTTTGAATGTAACTGGAGGTATAAAAACGCATTAAATTTTTTTATTTTGCTTTAAAAAGTCTTTATGTAAATGAAAATATGTTTCACATTTGAATTGCATCACTTGTCATACGATTATCAAAGTTAAAAAAAAAAAACGAGAAGAAACAATAAAGAATCTTTCCATCATTCCAGATTCTCGTCCTGTAATGTTGCTTTTCCTGCATGACAGGGCGTTAGCAATCGAGATACCGGTGTTTACATTGGGTCTACGGAAGCTTCCCTTCTTTACGGTTAGAGATTCTTTGTAGTAACCTTGGATGTTACAAATAACATGGCCGCTGTGCAGGGGAATCGAGCACTTGACGTCACATGAAACTCACCTATGCTTTTGGCGTTTTCCCAACATGGAGATTTTTCTCCTTACTTCTAACTCCATGGGTTAAACTCTTGTGAACAATCCATCTTTATTGATTCGTTCTTTATTGATTTTCAATCGTTCTACTTTGATTCCCATTCCAAAAATTTTTCGTAATGAAGCAATCAACCACAGACTAGTGCAACCAAGCATCTTGAGATTTTTTCAAATTCCGATTCGCTTGAAGTACTTGTAGTATTCTGAGTTAGGGCCTGCTGACAACGATTCTGTACTTGTAACGAACTGATATTGGATAAAAAAAAAGTAGACAAACTGTGCATTTAGCAACTTCCAGATTCTGCACTAATTATATCTATTCTATAAGTGTTACAGTTAGAAACACATTGAAAGTTAGATATGTGTAAATCAAATTGCAGTATCATTGCTCTATTTTGCAGCTCTTAATTTTCTTTTATATTGTTGATTGCTAAAAAGACATATTTGAATAGACAGTAACTTTACTTAGTAAATTTGAAAAAAACCTGTATTTAGTAAATTTGGAACAGAGATCACAAATACAGGAATGCTTTGAAAATTTAATACACAGGTTTTACTTATATTATTTATCTATATATTTTTCAATTTGTATACAGTAAAAATAAGTGTTCCACGATTCTTCACACTTCGATATAATTTTGTTACCTATACCTAACAGTACTGACATAAATGTATAATATATGCATATCACTACAAATATGATATGATAATTAAAATAACATGCTGTCTTTTAGTAAAAGAAAAATAGTTTTGACCGATTATCAAGGTAGATAACACTGAACTATAAACTAAATTATCATATTGGTCTTGACCATCCCAGGACAACCTGTATATGACATGAGGCTAAGATGTAATAGTATTAAAATGCTACCAGATATATTTTCAAATGTGGAATGACATAATAGTGAATGAGTGCACCCATGTATGTCAGAAGAAATTCAATATAGGTTTATTTGATCAATATCTGTATATTGGATCCAAATCACTCACTTGTGAACCATATTTTAAAATATTTAATCATGTTTCATTTGACTGGCCATTTTTATTCCTATTGGTAAAAACTAATTTATTTCTTAAATGTACCAGAGTATTTAATAGAAAGCATTTCTGAATTAAACAAATCATTGCACATATTGGTTAAAAGCCATTCATTCATCAGATATAACAAAGAGAAATTCATAAAATTTCTTTCTTTACTGAACATATTTATACTTCCTGTTACAAAACCATTCATTTGTGATGTATGCCAGAGAGAAATTCTTTTATTAAAAACATTGATCTAATGAATCATAACCATTTGCATTGCGTAAAAAATGATTCTTAAGTAAAATATGCCAGAAAGCATATAACAGAAAGCTGATTTGATTTTTCATACACATATCAGTGACAAACCATTCATTTATGAAGTGTTGAAAACCCAGATTGCCCGACTCACCCGAAAGTATAAGCAGCTGCTGGCATTTGTGAATCTCAAAACCTGTTTGAATTGGCATATCTTTACTCATACTGCTGAAAAACTGTTTACATGTGAGGTATACCTGGCACCATTTAATAAAAAAATCGCCTGAATATCCTTATACATACAGGTGAAAAGCCATTTATTTGTGAAATGTGCCAGAAACTTTATCACAACTCTAGTTACAATCGGCATATATTAATTCATACTGGTATAAAGTCATTCACTTGTGTGTCAGAAAAAATTTAATAACAGAACAAGTTTGAATAAGATTATGCTTACTCATTCTGGTGAAAAGCCATTCACTTATGAGGTCTGCCAGAAAAAATTAATCAAAAGTCTCATCTGACTAATTAATCATATATATAAACATACAGCCATTCACTTCTGAGGTGTGTCAAAAAAAATTTAATTACAAGTCTCAGTTGACTGATCATACCTATATACATACGCTGGTGAAAAGCAATTTACTTGTAAGGTGTGCCAGAAATAATTTAAACAAAAATCTAACTCGATTGATCATAATATCCATATACATTGGTGAAAAGCCATTCACTTGTGAGGTGTGTCAGAAAAAAATTAATAACAGAACATGAATAAGCTTATGCTTACTTATACTGGTGAAAAGCCATTCACCTGTGAAATGTGTCAGAAAAAATTTAATCGAAAGTCTCATTTGGCTAATCATATCCGTATACATACTGGTGAAAAGCTGTTCACTTGTGAGATGTGCCAAAAAACATTTAACCGAAAGTATCATTTAACAAATCATATCCGTATACATACTGGTGAACAGCCATTCACTTGTGACTTGTGTCAGAAAAAATTTATCCATAAGTCTAATTTATCTAAACATATCCTTATACATACTGGTGATAAGCCATTCACTTGTGAGGTGTGCCAGAAAAAATTTAAATTCCGATCCTCTTTGAATATTCATATGCTTACTCATACTGGTGAAAAGCCATTCACTTGTGAGGTGTGCCAGAAAAAATTTAATCATAAGTCCTATTTGTCTAATCATATCCTTATACATACTGGTGAGAAGCCATTCACTTGTGTGGTATGCGAGAAAAAATTTAAATTCAGACCCTCTTTGAATATTCATATGCTTACTCATACTGGTGAAAAGCCATTCACTTGTGAGGTGTGCCAGAAAAATTTTTACCATAAGTCTAATTTGGCTAATCATATCCGTATACATACTGGTGAAAAGCCATTCACTTGTGAAATGTGCCAGAAAAAATTTAATATCAGATCCTCTTTGAATTATCATATGCTTACTCATACTGGTGAAAAGCCATTCACTTGCGAGGTGTGCCAGAAAAAATTTAACCATAAGTCTAATTTGGCTAATCATATCCGTATTCATACTGGTGAAAAACCATTCACTTGTGATGTGTGCCAGAAAAAATTTTACCAAAAGTCTGATTTGGCTAAGCATGTCCGTAAACATACTGGTGAAAAGCCATTCACTTGTGACGTGTGCCAGAACAAATTTAACCGTAAGTCTAATTTGTCTAATCATATCCTTATACATACTGGTGAAAAGCCATTCACTTGTGATGTTTGCCAGAAAAAATTTAACCAAAAGTCTTATTTGGCTAATCATATCCGTATACATACTGATGAAAAGCCATTCACATGTGAGGTGTGCCAGAAAAAATTTAAAATCAGATCCTCTTTGAATATTCATATGCGTATTCATACTGGTGAAAAGCCTTTCACTTGTGAGGTATGCCAGAAAAAATTTCACCATAAGTTTTGTTTGGCTAATCATATCCATATACATACTGGTGAAAAGCCATTCACTTGTGACGAGTGCCAGAAAAAATTTCACCGAAAGTCTAATTTGAATAATCATATCCGTATACATACTGGTGAAAAGCCATTCACTTGTGAAGTGTGCCAGAAAAAATTTAACCGAAAGTCTATTTTGAATAATCATATCCGTATACATACTGGTGAAAAGCCATTCACTTGTGAAGTATGCCAGAAAAAATTTAACCGAAAGTCTGTTTTGAATAATCATATCCCTATACATACTGGTGAAAAGCCATTTACTTGTGAGGTGTGCCTGAAAAAATTTAATCGAAAGTCTCAATTGGCTAATCATATCCGTATACATACTGGTGAAAAGCCATTCACTTGTGAGGTGTGCCAGAAGAAATTTAACCATAAGTCTAATTTGGCTAATCATATCCGCATACATACTGGTGAAAAACCATTCGCTTGTGATTTGTGCCAGAAAAAATTTAATATCAGAACCTCTTTGAATATTCATATGCTTACTCATACTGGCGAAAAGCCATTCACTTGCTAGGTGTGCCAGAAGGGATTTAATACAGTACGCGACCTCTTATCCGGCGTTCCAATATCCGTACTCTCCCAAAACCGGAATACGGCAAAATAATGCCAAATTCTGCGCCAATAAGCGATTATTTGCTAAATATTGCGCCAAATAGCGATTTTTTGTTTAAAATCTCGCCAAATGCTTTTTTGCTTTAATTAGCAATATCAATAAAAAAAAATGTCTCTGATTCTTCTTAAATTTCGAAAACAAACGCAAGGAATTCTCGCGATAGCGAATGAAAATATTCTGTGGATCGTGTTTTTTCCAAAAAGTTACACAATTCCTCTTTTCCGGAAAACATCCGAAGTAGCACCGTTTTTCCCAAAAATTTTCTAAGCGGCTGCATCCGGCCTTCACCCCCGATAGTAGCTCTCGGAGGTGATGATCCGGCATGGGCGAGACCATCACATTGACGGCGAGATGCGTCATTCCATTCTTCACTAGTTTCGGTATAGTATATAGGAGTCTATATAGTATATATAAGTCTCCTGTATAGTATATAGGAGCTGCAACTTGTCCATAACTAACTCCTGTATAGTATAATACAGGAGTTAGTTACGGACAAGTCACGGCAAGGTGTGATTTTAATGGTGTTTCATTTTTTTCTGGATGTATAGGGCAGAGAACACTATGCACAAAGGTTTCGATTTTTCCGAATTCGTTACATTTTCTTTTCTGCTCTTTGTTCCGGGACTTTGATTTTCGGTAAAAGTATTCCAACTTTTTCACTAGAAATATCCCGATATTGTTAAAGAAATCCTACGCTCTTCAAACGCGATGTGCCGCGCAGAATTCACACTATTTTGCACAATTTAATAAACATTTATTGGAAAATATGAAAAAAAAGAGAGTCATCAGCGCATTTACGAGAGGATTGAAAGTACATTTAAGTAAGGAATTCCCGAAATTAATGTGTTAACTTTTGCCGAAATGCAGAGAAAAGTATAGCAGCTATAAAATGTCATTCAGGGTCTTCTGATTGATCTCTTTAAATACTTAACCTAAGCAATAAACTTGCCATTTTCTCGGGAAAATCCATTTTTTTTTTCATCTCCGTGGAAATATACAAATCTTCAATATTTAAAAAACGTTGATTTAATTCCAAGATCAAAATCATTTTCAATTAAATCCTATTATTTGGATGAAAATGGCTATTTTGGACTGAAAATTGACCCTAACAAAAAGTTCCATGTTACATTTATTAATTAGTAATTTATAGAAGACAGTTTAGCAATATCGCGAATTTTTTTTATTTAAACACGATCGCCGGTATATTTCGTTTTATTTTTAAATATTTTCCATTTTTGCAATCTGCTTCCATCCACTAATATTTTCATATTTTTTGTGCTTTTTATGCTGGGATATTATCTTTTAAACATATTGTTGATGAAAATGAGATATATGTTTATGATTACAAAATTAAAATTTTTTTATTTATTCAGGCATTTAGAATTATAAGGCTTATTAATAACTACCCTGAATAATCAACTTTTTTCAGACATTTGAAGAGCATAAATTAGAATTTCATACATTTGCACCCATAGTTGAATATCTCATTTCAATTAAAAATGAACATCCTTCTCATCTTAATTTTATTAAAAGTACATTAAAATATTTTGAAACATATGAACAAAGGTGCTTCTGCCAAAATATTAGATGAATATGGTGAGGGCCCACTTTAGTTGAAATGTTAAAAAAAAAAAGAAAAATACTTCTAATAACTACCCTGAATAATCAACTTTTTTCAGACATTTTTTTCTTTCAAAATTTTTAATCACTAAATTTGATACTATAATTACATGTAATTTGCATTTTAGTTAATCCATATTGATTGTAAAAAAGCTTTTTTTAATACATATATGTTTTTAAAATGAATTACAATTTTTTATAACGACATTTGAGACCATTCCAGTAAGTTTTAGAAAAAGTGTTCCGAATTACGGAAAAACCCCTTATCCAGAATGCCTGAAGTCCCAAGCATTCCGGATAATAGATCCTGTACTGTACCAGAACCCCTTTTGAATATTCATATGTTTACTCATACAAGTAAAAAGCCATTCACTTGTGAGGTGTGCCAGAGAAAATTTAACCAAACGTCTTGTTTGGCTAATCATATCCGTATACATACTGGTGAAAAGCCATTCACATATGAAGTGTGCCAGAAAGGATTTAGTATCAGAACTAGTTGGAATTTTCATATGCTTACTCACACTGGTGAAATGCCATTCACTTGTACGATGTGCCAGAAATTTTTTCCTTAAAGTCGAATTTGGTTGATCATATCCGTATACATATTGGTGAAAAGCCATTCTCGTTTGAGGTGTGTCAGAAAGGATTTAAAACCAGAACCAGTTTGAATATTCATATGCTTACTCATGATGGTGAAATGCCATTCACTTGTGCTTTGTGCCAAAGAAAATTTCATAACAAGTCTCACTTAACTATTCATAACCCTATATATTCTGGTGAGTAGTGTATATATGTATGTTCTGCCTCACTCACAGATTTACAATTCTTTAAAAAATAAAAATTTTTAACTAATTCTAAACATTTTTTTATAAAATTGAAATGAATAAAAAAGTTTAAAAAATATAGATTTTAATTAAAATTGCTCTGTTTTTAAAGGGTGGGCCCCCCTTTTTTAAATCCCCACTTATTTCACAGATGTACATTTCTTTAAAAACTCAAAATTTTTAACTAATTCTAAACATTTTTTTATGAAATTGAAATGAATAAATAAGTTAAAAAATTATAGATTTTAATTAAAAAAATGTCCTATTAAAAAGAATTATAAAAATATGATGATTATATTCAAGGGCGGATCCAGGGGGACGGCGCGCGCCCTCCCCGAGAATAGGATTTCAAGGTAGGAAAAAAATCATAATATAAAAATATTTAAAAAAATAAAAATATAGGAATTAAATAAAAGAAAAACAGGAATGACATATGCTAAAAAAAATCCGACAACATAATCTAAAGTAGAAAATATAAGCTGAACTCAAGAAAGTATCTAGAAATTAAAAAAAACATGGAGTCCAGTGTTTCGTTCAAGCATTCCTCCGGGAAACGAACGAAATCCCCTGGTGACGAGTATTTGCCGCCCCCGGCAACATTTTATATGAACCTAGTTTCTATTTATGTGACACAGCACTTAGATATATGTATACTGGGCAAATAGAAAACTTGCCCCCCCCCCCCATCCCCATACATTTTCATTCGCCTTCTTCCCGGCCAATAAGCCCTGAAAGAAATACTGGGCAAGACTTTTTTCGAATTTTCAAAGATTTTCAAAGGTGCGCTTTCAGAGCGGTAATAGCTAATTGAGTTGAGCAATTAATTTATTAAAATTTTATTAAATTTAATTGTATTATGCCTTATTTTTCGGTATTTTGTAACCGGGACGAACTATGTACCAAAAGTTAAATACAGTAGAGTAGGAAAATAAAAGGTTTTCAAAGTTTAATAAATAAACGAAAATAAAATTACCGTGAACATGAAACTGAAACTCATGGACTATAGAGTACTGAAACCTGCATACATTGCAGATTCTGATCTTTTGAGTGCGATAAGAATGTCTATCTTACAATCGACCTTTTTAATTGGAAAGATAACTTTTTAATGGATCATTGATACCAAGCAGTCATGATTCATGGAATGCCTTGATCAATAATTCCTCAACGTGTGAACTCGAGACATCGCAACATAAGCCAAGGGAAAATTGGGGTTTGCCAATTTCTACAACACACTGATCTTGGGTTATGTCTTGACTTCGGAGAGTTGCATATGCGAGATTGCATATGATACAATACACTGTTCTAGAGTTATGTCTTGACTTAGGTGGCGTTGATTGCATATGGGAGAATATGCAATAGAATGTGAGAAGAATATGCAATGCACAACGTACGAAAATAATGGAAAACTATGGAACAGACACAATTTTTAACCAAAATCAGAAATAGAGGCATCGAATTAGAGAGAATTTTAAGGGGAACTAGTTTAATGATTTGTCTCTGTGGCTGCATCGGAGACGGTGAGACCTAGTTGAAGGGGGTGGGAGCAAGACTTTTCACAGGAAAGTGACTGATATGGTTTCATTTGTATTTATACGAACTAGAAAATTTCATCCTAATCATTAAAGTCGTTTTTGAGAAAAATTATTTTACTTTTCATACTTTTCACACTATTTTTTACTTTTTTCATACTATTTTCAATTTCCATAGCTAAAAACCTAGTCCACGTTAGTTGCGCCCCCCTGCAAAATTTTAGTTATGACCACTGTGCAATTATATTGAGCTTTCTTGAGCCAGGCGTTCTTGAGAAAAACGATGACAAAGATGACATTTGGGAGGATCCTAAAGAGCTTTGTTATGCTCAGCTCAATAATAAAATTATTTTTGGGTTTTCGTACTTTTTAAAGAATCGCAATTACGGTGTAATATGATTAGCAGATATTATTTTGAATATTTTCTCCGTAATTAGTAGTAGTGCTTTTAGCTATTAATGCTGTTTCGACATCGCGCTCAAACTCTGAAAAGTATGTAAATCACTATTCAGTATTGATTAATTTTGTTTTTCTTTTGTATGTACTGTCTGTGTGAACATGTGCTTCTCTCAAATATGTGATTCAAATAACAACAATGGTTTCAATTTTTTACATTTGCCAGTATATGCATACGGAGTATTTTCTTGGCAAGTGAGCTGATAAAATAGGACTTGCTAAAATATCATTGGAATGGTGATTCAGCTTACACGTATCCTTCATGTATCAACCAAAACGTGGTTGCAAAGAACAAAGGAAAGTTCAAACAGTGCGTTTCGAAAAATAACATCGACTTGTGTTTTTGCTATCAAAACAGGAATATTTCTGCATGTTTGTGGGCACAAGATATGTTGGGAAATATAATGCTGAGCCTGAAAAATGTTTAGTAACAGAGCCACTTAAAAAGTATTTAAAATTCACATGAAAAATTAATTTTTTTAGAAAAAATAAAATAATAACACTGAATAACATAATAGGACGAGCTCATATATTTATAAAAACGTCCGTTTTACCAAATGTAGATAACTGGAACCGGATGAGCTTTTTCTGATAAAAATAAGTTGACGAGAACATGGTAAGGCTGCATCCAATGATAAAAACGATTCTGCTGTTTAGCCGCCAAAATATGTCACATAGAAGTCATTAGAGCTAGACACCAATTGTGAACCTACCAGGAACCAAGGAATCCTAAAAGTCCTTCGCTTTTGAATTGATAGTGGAGACAATATTATATAAAATCAATCAGAAATATCCTCTACAAACGCAACATTAAAATGACTTGGAATGAGTTGATAACTTGCATTTGTGTCGAGATTCTGAAAATGATTGTGACACAGGTACAGAGAAAAATATTACAGTATAATATTTGATAAAATCACTGATGAATCTCCCAAGTTACAACTCTGTTCATCAGTGCGGTATTACTCAAATGCTATTCTAAAAGAAAGTTTTGTTCGTTACGTAGATCTTCAATTAGAAGTTCTGGTCTTGGGAAAAGTATTCTTAAATTCATAAAAGAACTGGAACTAGATCTGAATTTTGGCGTAGCGACTGGTTGTAATAGATGAACCATAAATGTTTCGCAACTGTGTAGAATGTGACGGAAATTTAAAGAGAAGTTGTGAACGCCTCTCTCTGTCGTTGCAAAAATCATCATCTTAATTTGGCAATGTATAGTTACTGTGATGCGCCTTCCAACAGGAACGCACTAAAAACTGTAGAAGAAATTATCTCTTTTTTCAATGCCACGTAAAAAATTATGCTGTACTGAGATACCACTTGGGTTTATTCCTTGGCCGAACACTGTTGAACCTGCTGAGATTAGTGACATGACTCAATTCTTCAGTTAAAAATTGATTTGCACTTCACAACAGCTTTAGTGAAATTAACACGATGCCATGATATAAGAACAACGGCCAAAGCAAATCTTCTCAAAGGTATATCGCACTGTGAACTCATAATGGCCATATTTTCGTTGAGTAATTCAGTGGTTATAATCAAACCATTAAACTATACTTTCAACAGAAGAAGAGCTTGGATGCACACAAATCCACTGTAAAAATTCAGCAAACGGTCAAAGTGCTAAAGGAGAGACCTACCTACTCTAAGAAGTTCTATACTGAATTAGTGATGGAGGAGGAAAGAGGGAATTGGGAGTCGAACTCGTCCATTCCAAGATTGGTCGTCCATTCCAAGATTAGCTGGCAGACAGCAGCACCAAATTAATAATTTAATGGAAGGAGGCTCCTTATCTACAGCGCACTGGCAGTGAACTTTTTGCGTTCTTTTGTCAAATATATTCTACGATTTTGAGAAAATTTTCGCTCACCAAATGGTTCCAAATCATTTAAAAAACTAGAATCTACAGATGTAAAATCTTACTTTAGAAGGATTATCAAAGCATCATGCCATCTCATGGAACAACACAATTCAGACCAAGACACCCTACAAGAAATTGTTGCAGAAGTAAAACTCCTTTGTCAGAGGACAAACTTCAGCAAGTCTTTTTCGCTTGGCGTATTGGAGAAATTGAAGGAAGATGGCAATATTTACCCGCAACTTATTAAAGTGTACAAGACCACACTTCGGGTGTCAATTGTCACAGTAGAGCGAGGTTTATTTACTTTGCGAGGACTTAAAACTTGGTTGAGATCTCAAATGGCCGAATACCGGTTAACAGGACTCGCTCTGATGAATGATCATCCCAAAAATTAATTTTCAACAAAGGAAATTAAGTTTATTTTATAAATACTCATGGCTGAGATATGTAGAAAATAAAGATAATTATTAAAAGATGTATGAGATATAAAACGATAGAAATAAAATATTAAAATATGAAAAATGATATTAAAATATATATCTATGAATGTGTTCTGATTTTTCTTTTCAGTGTTTTGCGAGTTCATTCAAGAGCATGCCAAAA